>RJWJ010020134.1:0-29400 GCA_004363605.1 Indri indri | reverse complement strand
GGAGGGTGGACAGGGACCACAGGGGTCTTGGAGTGCTGGAGGGCCCCATGGGCAGCTTGGCCTCCGTCCTGAGGGGGATGGGGGGCCACTGCAGGGCTCGAATTAGGAGAAGAGTGTCCAGGGTGGGGCCTTAGGACCCTGTTGGAGATGGCGGGGCTGGACAGGTGATCCGGGCAGGGGCGGCCAGCGCTCTGAGCTTAGGAAATCGGCCAAGTTTGCCAAAACGGTATCTCGTCTCTGTCCCGGAACTTGAGGAGAGGCTGGAAATTGGGACTCGTGCCTCGTCTAGATACCGCCAGGGAGGCATCCAGGGGAGGCCACAAAGGCTGGACCCAGCCGTGGGCATCCGTGGACCTGGGGCAGACACGAGGTGGGGGTCTAAATCTCTGCCAACCCGCTCTCTGGTGCCAAGTCCCCTCCCCTCGCAGGGACCCCTTGAGAAACCAGGAACTCAGCAGCCAGCTCTGATCTTAGGTCTCCCAGGGCAGCGTCTCCCCGGGCCAAGAGGGGCTTGGGGGCCGCCCAGGCTGGAGGATCCTCGACCTTTGCTCTGTGGCCTAGAACCCTCAGGCTCAGCCAGGACTCTCCTTCCTGCCTGTTCTCCAGACGGAAAGCCCTCTCTGGCCTCCCTTCCCTTCCTGCCGTTCTGCTTCCTGGGGCCACACGTGATGCTCCTCTGCCGTGGTCCCGGCTCTCCCTCTGGCCAGTGCAGGCTCCTGGGCCCCTGGAACACTCCACAGCGTTCCTCCTGCCGTTCTGGTAGAGTCTCAGGGGCTCCTGAGCGAGGAACCGTGAGCGCTTGCGCTGGACCCCGGGGCGCCCGTCTGACGTGTGCGGGGAGACTGTGGCTGAGGCGGGTCGAGCTGTCCCCACATTGTTCAGTGTCTGCAACCCCGCGGGCGCTGTCGTCCACAGGGCCCATCTGGCCGAGTCCGTCTGAATTGCGGGCTGAGCGGGAGGCGGCAGACAGGGACAGAGCCCTTCGCCCTCTCAGGAAGCAGGACGCAGCCCTCGCCGAGGAAAGATAAAAGCCACTGAGGGCCCGAGGAGAGACGGTGCCGCTGCCGCCGATCTAGCAATAGACACGCAGAACACCACGGAGTTTCAATTTCAGATAAACAAGCAATGTTCTCACATAGGCACGTCCCGAACAGTGTGCGTTTACCAGAAAGTCGAATGTAACTGGACGCCTTGCATTTTATCTAGAAATTGTGCAAGGGAGACCGAGTTCCGAGCATGTCCTCAAGGCTGCCATTTGGGGCTGGAAGGACAGCCCCCCTCCAAAACGTCCCCCACCCCAATCACCGTGGCCGTGGGGGGACCTCTCCCTTCTGCCTTCCACTCACGAGCACTTTTCTCTCCCAGGTCCACACTCCTTCCTGAAATAGCAACTCTCTGGGATGCATCTTGAGGGTGCGGAGGTCCAGCCCCACGCTCCCCCGGCCCGAGTCCCCCTGGCGCAGGGGGTGCCTTCTCCTCTCGAGTCCTCTGCCTACACGTGGGAGGAGCCTGGTGGGCAGGCTCTGGCGCCCCCTCTGCTACGCTCAGTCCTGGAGGAGCCTTGCGGTCCTTCATGGGGACTCTGAGGGGTACATCCAGGGTGGCTCCAGGGTGGCACACACTCCCATGTACACATGCACACGCTTACAAACATTGACGCCTAAGTGCACACGCATGCAAACATATACATATATGTGCCTGGGGACATTCATACACAGGAACACAGACGTGCACTCACATGTGCACAAGTGACACACGCACATCACACAGAGAGACGTGTTCACACACACGTGCACCCTCCACTGTGCACACTCTGCACACACACAGGCCCAGGTGGGTCACAGAGGCAGAGAATGCCCTCTTGGGAGCGCAGGGACTGTGGATTTTCCGTTCGTTTCTCCCTTCCTGGCAGCCCTGGCTGGGAGCGGAGCCCCTGCTTGGTGGCCAGTGACCCCTTGTCGGGGCCCCACCACGTCTCCAGCCAGGCTTGCCCCCGGCCCCTGGGCACCCCCTCCCTCCCTGCTGGAAGCCCACCCTCCAGGGAGCTCTCTGCCCGCCAGACGCCCCACTGCCCAGCGCCGGCCCTTGGTCCCGGTGTGGGTTGCGCTGGATTCCATGTTCTCTCTTGCGTGTTGCTCTCTTGCCTGCCTGGGGTCCCAGAAAGCCCCGCTTCCTTCTCCCCTCCGTCGCTGCTCTTAGCTGTCCTCCCACGCTGCCATCCTCCCCTCGTTGTATAAATGGCAAAACTGCGTCCCCAGGACAGGGAGGGGCTTGCCCAGGGTCACGCAGCAAGTCAGGGGTGTGCTCCCCTCTGGGGGACCCTGGGGAGCCCACCCTGTGGGACGGGAAGTGGGAACAGATGCCCCTCGGGTCCTTCCCTTCTGGGGCACCGCCCCGTTTTCACCTAGTTCTTTGACTATGAAAACAAACACAACACCCGCCGGCCTCCGCCTCCCTCTCTCTGCAAACAAGTGTTTCCTGGACCCGAGGGCCGGGTCCCTGTGCCACGTCCACTGCCCAGGAGGGAGGCCTCCTCCACCTGCGGGACTCAGAGCCCTTGGCCGCCGCTTTCCTTGTTGGCTTTTCTGCTGGTAGGTCTGGGGAGGGTTGTCCAAGCTCCCCTCATCCCAAAGAGGGGAACACGGGAGCCCCAGCAGAGGGCACCTCGGGGCTGGCATTGTCACCGTGTGCTCTTGTATCCGCCCGAACAGCTCCCACCCTGGGACCTTCCTTCGTGGCGGAGCTCTGTGGGCACGTCCAGCTCTCCCGGGCCAGGCAAGCCTGCCTCCGCCCCAGTCCTGCTCTAAGGGTCTCTGCTCCACTCTGAGCACAAAATCAGCACCAGGCTCCACACACAGTGTGCCTCGGTGGGTCTGTGTAGGGGAGGGGGAGGAGCCGTGCCTGGGTTCCGACGCTCCAGCTGTGTGACCTTGGGGAGTCGCTGCCCCTCGTCTCAGCTCTTCCTCTTCTGTAAAACGGAGTCATGGTGCCACCTCTGCGGGTCGCTGTGAGGATCAGAATTTATACGAAGCACCTAGGACAGGGCAGGCATTCAAATACGGTGGCTGAAGTTAATGGTGCACCCCAAGAGGCAGGGAGCCAGGTCCCGTGGGACACTGCTGCCATCAAAGAAGTCTCCTCATCTCCACCATCCCCAAGGCCCCTGAATTATTAAGGAGATAACCCAAACTGATGTTTTCTTTCAAGATGTTACTCTCCTGAGACGGGGCCGATGTGATGTTTTCAATTTCCCCGGCTGCCGCCTGGCGGGAGCCTCCCCCGGGCTCTGCTCCGCGGCCATCAGTCTTGCTCACGGAGATGCAGACCCGGCCTGTGTGGGCTCGGAGAGAAGGGAGGACCTGTGGCTTGGCACCCGGAGGGGGCAGTGCTGGCGCAGGCAGGAGGCCCAGGGCCTTCCCCTGGGCAGTGCCCACCAGAAACCTTAGCAGACCGGGCTCTACTCCCAGCCCCTGGTCAGGAGCCAGAGGGCACCAGGAAGGAGCAGTCTGGGTGGTGGCCGGAGGGAGGTGGCCTATGGGGCTCTGGGGGCTTTGGGTCCTGCCCGAGGACAGGTTTCCGGGAAGCTCCTGAGGACCGGGACACACTAGTGGTCTCGTTTTGCCGCAGTGCCAAGAACCCTTGCAACTCTCTTGGGCTTTGCGGCTCTGCTCTCCAGCTGCCAACATTCTTCAACAGCGAGGCACAGCTTTAACCAGACCCAGCTACCGGGCAGAGAGCGCTGCTTTACTCAGGGCCCGGAGCAGGCCAGAGCCGAGAGAAAACACAGCCATTCAAGCATCCACATTAACCACTGGCCACGGCTCGGGGCAGACTGGAGCCACCAACAGACGGCACCTAGAGCCTGCGTGTGCAGGCGAGCGTGTGTGTGTGTGCACGCGCATGCGTGTGAGTGCACACCTGCGGGGGGTGCGTGTGCGAGTGTGTGTGTGCACGCTGGCAGCATGTCATGCAGGATTCTGTACTGCCTGGAAGCAGCGAGGGGCAAGAGCCCTGAAGGCCCCTCCCAGGCACTATTGAGAAAGGGTCTGTTCCTTCCCTTCTCACGAACCTCGCGGAGCCCTTCCATGGGCTGGCGATTTCCACCCCGTGGCCCTGGCAGGGTCTCGGAGAGATGTTTTCCAGATCACTGAAAGGCTTAGTGGGCAGATGCGACCAATTCTCTACAGTTTTTTCCTGGGCCCAAAACCTCTAGCGAAGGCAACTGACCGTCAATAGTAATAAACTAGTCCCAGGTCTATATAGAATCTTCCACCCTAGAGATAATTACCTCACTTGGAAGCCGGGGGCACAGAGCGAGAGAGCCACCTTCAAGCAGGCCAGGAACCTGCCACCCACCCTCTTCAGGCTTCTGCGTCACCTAGAAGGAAGGACCAGTGTCCCTTGGGGCTCTGGAATCCCAGAGTCAGAAGTGTCATCCTGAGTGCGGGTGTGTAGCCTCTCCAGGAGGGTGTTGCTGTCCAAAGACGTTGGCATCCCAGGCAGGTTCTGAACATGCAGCACTCGAGGGAGGAAGAAATACGAGGAGACGGTGCGGAGTTTGCTCCTGGGACTGGTGGGCTGTATAGGGTTTAGGGGGCAGCAGTTGGGTCTATTTCATGTTCGACACATGGAAACATTTACTCAAACCCTGCCTTGCGTCATGAAGGAAAATTTCAGCCAACAGGCAAGATACAGCAAACATGAGTGAAATACAAACATATAAAACCTCCCAAATCAGGGCAAATACACATGAGGATTGGAATCGAATGACGAAGTGGAACACAAATATGCAGACCAGTAGGTCCTGTACAACGGATTTGTTTGGAGTTTTGAATTTGTTTCTGAGATTCCTGGCAGCCAAAGTGAAAAGGGAAATAAGATTAGTCCAATTGTCTTCTCTATCCCTTAGAATAGGATTTCCCAACTCTCTTTCCATCAGGCTGCACAGGGGATGTGTGAGACCCCTGGGAAAGTACATGAGGCCACTCTCCTCATCCTGGAGACAACTGCCCATGAGCTGTCTGCATACTTGCATTAGGAAGAAGACTTTTTCATTCAGCTTTTTCCAGCCTTGGCTCTAAGAGATGCTTTTCCCATGAGGCTCCATCTAGGTGGCCCTCAAATGAAAAATGCATACTGTCCCCAACAGCATCTGGACAGCAAATGCGGTGACGAGTTTCATAAAACTGCTTCTTGTAAACTGTCCCAATTAGAAGCTGAGGGCACGTGTCCAAACCACAGAGCCTGTGAGGGGCAGCGAGCTTCAGGCAGCTGTTCCTGTAATCTTAGCTGGGTGCTGCAACAACCTGCCGTGTCCAGGAAGGGCCGCCAGGTAGCAGATGGTGGCGCCTCCCGTGATGGGCTTCCCCGGGAGCCCCCTCCCTCCGCAAGTGGGCCTCCCCTTCCCCACAACGGGCGCGGTGGACGCCCCTGAGCACCGCGTCCTCAAGCAACGGTTCTTTTCTTGTTCTCGTTGGTTGTTTCTTCCTGCTTGCCCACGGCAGGGCCGCTGGTGTGCAGACGCGCAGGGTGAGGAATCTTACCCGTCCTCCCCAGCCCTCCTTGATTCACACCTGCCCAGACTGGGGGGGGTGCGGGAGGGGGTCTCGCAGCAGCGTGGGGCCACGTGACTAGCCAGTGGTTTACCCTGTGTGCACGCATGTGCGTGTATGTGAGGCCGTGTCATCTGACGTGAGGTGCACATCCTTTGTCTCCCTGCACGTGTCTGCGTGTGCACACATCTCCCTGTGCCCGTGTGGGTGTCCCTCCCTGTGTGTCCCGTGTCCCCGGCTCTGTCTGTCCCTGAGTCTGCCTGGCGTGGCCTCCCGAGTCTTGTCTCAGCACGTGCTCTACCCTATTCTCTTCTTGGACAGCAGAGATTACTAGAAAGCTATTCCCTAAGCTGAGATGAAACTGGCCTCCCTGCGGCTCTGGCCTGTGGGCTCTGATTCTGCATGCCAGGCGAGGCCACGACGTGCACTGTGTACTTTGTGGCTGCAGCCCGGCCCTGGAGCAAGAGAGCGGCTTGGGCTGGAATCCAGCCCGGAACCCCTCTGCTCACCAGGGCGCCTGGCAGCAGGGAGGAGGGACACCTCGTCCTCTGCGTAAGGGGCTGCGCACGCTCAGCACAAAGCAGGGGCAGGGTGGGCTTGTTGTCTAGCCGGCCCCTCCCACGCCCCCTCGGTGCCTCCCGGACCGCAGACAGGCCTGGCTGGGCCCGTGCTCCTGGCTGTGTCTGGCTTCCTGGGGCAGGCTGGGCCTACCTGGACGTTCCTGGACCCCCAGGCACCATCTTGTCCCCTGGTTTCTGAGGCACAAAGCTGATGTGTCCTGTCCCCACCCAACCTTCCCATGTGAAGGGTCTTTCCGTGACCTTTACAATGAAGTCCACACGCCCCTAGCTGGGTGTGCAAAGGTCTCCTGGAGGGGTCCTACTGACCTCCGGCCCCAGATCACTGGTGCCTCAGGCCAGGCAGGACCATGCTCTGTCACCCCTGCGCCCCCAGGCACTTTCCTCTACCAAAGACCCCTCCTCTGCCCTGGGCCCTCCCTCCTTCCCTCAAGGTCAGCCCCAGCATCACCTCCCCGGCAGCCCTCCACCCCGCCTGGAGCATGCATTGCCCTTAGCAACGCCATGGCACTGCGAACCCGCTGCTCACACACATGTGTTATCGCTGGTATGACGTTTTCACTCTAAATTGAGAAGATGAGGCCCAGCCCCAGTGCCCAGCCCCACACGGCAGGCAGGGGGCGCTCGGGAAGCAGGGAGCCGGCATTCAGATCAGCCCCTGGTCAGGAGCACTCGCCAGGCACCCTGGAGACAAGGGCAGGTGGGCATGGTGGTGATGGTGAAGGACGCAGGGGCCGGGACAGAGGCATCCGCACGCCACGCCACGGCCCACCTGGCCGGGCACCCAGAGCAGGCGAAGGAGGCCCCCCTCCCCGCTACTCCTTGGAAAGCCAGTTCCAAGAAACACAGCTCCCGACTCAACCCAGCCGGTCTCAGCCTGCAGATGCTGAGATGCTGTTTCCTGGAAAACAGGGCCCCACGGCCCCGGGGGCCCTTGCGGGGAAGGCTCACACCCTGGGCAGCCGCCAGGAGCCAGCAGGGGCGGGTGAAGCTTGCAGGCTCCCTGGCCTGGATACAGCTGGCATGGGTTGGGGGCCAGAGAGACATGTGGTCAGAGGGGCAGCGGTGTGACCACCGGCCCCCAGTGCCACGCCCAAGCAGGGGGCATGCACTGGGCACAGGCAAAGGACCTGGATACTCCTGTCCTCATGAAGAGACACAGTCCGCTTGACCACAGGCGGATTCTGCCCAAGGAGCCTTACACGAGAACGGTCTCCCCAGCCCCCCCTGCCTACTGTGCTGAGGGCAGATGCGTCTCGTGAGCACTGTCTAATTTAACCCTTGCAGGTCCTTTGAGTCCCATGTGATACAGAAGTGACACCGCAGAGACCGGAGCGCACAGCCGGGCAGTTGAGCTGGGGCCGCAGTGGAGACGCCCCGGCTGTGTGGCTTCTTGAGTACTCCCCGCCAGGCCCCTGCTGGGCAAGGCCGCAGCAGCCCAGGGGAGACACGGCCACTGCCACCCTGTGCGGGGCGTGGAGGGCGCCGGGGGCAGGTGTGCTCCAGAGGACAGCGCAGGTTAGGGTCCCGTGGGGGCAGGCGAGGGCACCTGGGAGAGGAGTCACATGAGGGCAGAGGCCCCGGAAACCACCCCGTGTGTCAGGGGTGGGGTGGAAATGGCGCAGCGGGGACTATGACGCCAGCGGGGAGGCAGCGAGCGGATGGAGGAGGCCTGGGCCACCTTCCTGTGAAGACGGCCTTTATCTCGCAGGCAGCCGGGAGGTGCAGGCGGGATTAGCAGGCCTGGATCAGCCCGGCTCCTGTTCCCGTCTCTGAACGCCCGGGGTCCCAGCTGGCGGTGGCCTAATTTCTTTACGTCAGACTGCAGCAAAGAGCAAACTGATTTCCCTGAGATGTTCCTGCAGTGTCCGTCCTTGCTCAGCCACAGGCAGCCGGCGTGCCTTCTGGGAACGCTGGGGACAAAGTGGGAAAGGGGTCGATGTATGTGGGGAGGGAACTCCCTCCACGTCCCTTCCCTGGCCCTGAGGTCCCGGGTCTGGAACACACACACACACACACACACACTGCCCCCTGTGTCTGACCCAGGCAGTGGGACCTGCAGAGCCTCACCTTTGTGCAGCAGGTGGGCTCCAGGTTGTGCTTCCCCCTGCAGCTGCCAAAGCAAATTTTCCACCCTGCCCATCTCACTGTCCCTGGGCTAAACATCCCCTTGGCTCCTTTTGCCTTCAGGACGAAACCCTGACTCCCTTCTCCCACTACACGCAGCACTTCAAACTCAACTTCAGCTGTGTGAGAACTTTACAATGTGCCACACATTTTCCTGCCCCTGGACCTTTGCACATGCCGTTCCCCAGACAAGAGCACGGCACACCTCTTGCCTCACCCCCACTCCTTTGCCAGCCAACAACATACCCCTGTGCCCCGGACTCAGCTGGTAGCCCTCGTCTTCTGAGACGCTTCTCTTGAGGAGGGACCTTTGCCCTCTGGCGCTCACAGCCCCGGGCTTGCCCCATAGGATGCTCACCACACCTGGTGTGGAGTTGTTCCCTGGGTTGGTCCCGCTGCCCCCTTGTTAGGGACAGAAAAGCAAGCAAGAGGTGATAGACATCAGAGAAACAGAGAGGAGGAAGCCATTATGGAAAAACGAAAAGGAGGAAATGGTTGCAGAAAAATAAAAATAGGGAACCTAATTTTAGTCTTAAAGAGTGGGATGATTAGCCCCGGAACACTGGCCAGCAGTCAGAGGACGGAACTTGCTAGAAACGGTCACTGGAACGTCACCTTTCGGCCATGGCCACGCCTGGAAAGAATCCAGTCCCCAACGCGTGACGCGCAGTTGTGAATAGTCACAGCTAACCTGTGCCTGAACGTAGGGCGTGCGAGAAGAGAAACACAGAAGCAGACAGGGTCCTCTCCGCTCCGGAGACAGACCCGTTCCCCTTAGACACGCGCCCGGCTTTGCGCCCTGGAGCTGCGTGCAGTGACTCCTGCTCGCGGCCTTGCCGCGCGGGCCAAGGCTCGTGGCTCCTCCGAGCCCGAGAACGGGGGGCAACGCTTCGAAGCCCAGCCGTGGACGGAACCCTGACACCCTCCCCGGGCGCATGTCCTCCATGTCCCGTAGCCTCCACCCCTGAGAGTGACCGGCCACGGTGCGGAGAACCTCAGGGCTCACTGTCCGACGAGGAAAGCTGAGTGCGCGGCCGGCAGGCAGGTAACCGGGCGAGCCCGGGCCCGCGCATCCAGGCACGGCGCGGGGCAGCGGGCAGGAAGCAGCAGTCCAGCAACCCAGGAGTCCAGGAGGTTCCCAGTCCTCGCCAGAGACGCTTTCACGGCCCGGAAACACCCTGCGGAGCCTCCCCCGCCGGCCTGCCCGCCCCGGCTTCCCGCATCCCAACACCTGCAGGCGGCCCTCGGCCCCTCGTCCTCCCCCAGCACCTCGCTCCAGGCCTCGCGCCGCAGCCGGACTTGCCTCCTTTCTACTTTGCTTCTCTTGTTTCTCACAACGGAGGGGCGCCCGGAACTCTCCAGCCAGTGAGAATCCTCCCTTCTGCCCTGGGACCTCGCTGGGCTCTCCCCAATCCGCATCACAAAGCAGCCTGACCCCTGGGCAGTGGAGCGCCTCCTTGGGAGGGGAGGGGAGAGGCAGCGGAGCCGAGGTCACACCTCTTTCTTCCACGCGGGACCCGGCCATTCCCACGTTCGTCAGTCACATCCCCATCACGGAGCGATAAACCGTTCGACAAACTGCATTTTAACCCCACACAGTTGCTCCGTGGAGGATTCTGCAAACGAGGAATCCGAGGGGGGATGTGTGTAGGGGAGAGCAGAGCGGGTGAGTGGCTCTGAGAAGCCTCAAGTGGCACCGTCACCAGAACGTCACGCGGCCTGCCCTTTCAAATCCCGAATAGTCCCTATCCTGGGAGCCACTGGTATGTGCTGGAATGAAAGCTGCACCAAAACTCTGTCCCTCAGAGTCCCACTTGCCACCAAGACCTGCTGACGGGGGCACACAGTCAGGGATGCAGGGAAGAAGTTTCTGGGCTCTCGGGACATCCCTTAAGCAGATTATATACAATTCTCTACGAGCACCACACACAGCTTTGCTCGTAATTTTGACTAGTTGAATTGTTTAGAAAAGTTAAACCTAAGCAAAGACACTGGAGAGCAACCGTCTAGAAGCGATTCCGGCTCCTGCTCACCCTCTGCGGGTGTTCGGCAGACCAAGCGCCCCAGGGACGCTGGAGCAGGACACGGGTCTCGGTGCCAGGGGCTGGGCGTGGGAGACCGTGTCCTCCCCTGGGAGCTGGACCCACCTTTTAAGCTCCCTTACCACTTGAGTTTCAATGATCAGCTGTTTTCTTTGGTTGTTTTTGGTTTGGGGGGTTTTTTTGCCTCCTTCAGGGTTTGTGGGAAAAGAGGAAACCAAAGCTGTTTCTTTTTCTTAAAGCTTTAGGAGAGTTTTACAAAAGTTTCAGTAAATTGTTCTCATGCAACTGAAAAGCTGAAAGAAGAAATCTGTGGGCTGGGGTCAAAGTCCCCCAGTAAAGAGCAGACCCAAATGCTCTTATCCACAGCCTGTGCCTCACAGTGGCCCCAGGGGACTTGGGGGCGCCCTGGCCTCTGGCAGCTGAGACCCCTGGGCCAGCCGAGTTTCACCTTTTGGTGTGACCTTCCCTGGTGCCGGGAGGGCCGGGCTGTGGAGAGACCTGGAAGTGACCCTGGGACACCCAGCGCAGCTCGCCTTTGTGAGCTGCTGTCGCCTGCTCCCAGGACCCGCACGCCATGGCCACAGCCACGGGGCTCACCTTTTCTGAGATGCTTCCTCTGGAAAGCCGCAGGCGGGGCACAGGCTGGGGGCAGAAGGTTCTAGGCCAAAGAGGGTCTTAGCCATCTCTGGGGCTCTAACCAATTACCGCAGACGGGGCGGCTCGGAGCAACAGGTTTACTTCTGCGAGCCCTGCAGGTGGGAGGCCCGCGACCAGGCTGCCAGCACGCAGGTTCCGCGGAGGGCTCTCTCTTCCAGGCTGCGACAGTGTCGCTGTGTCTTCACACGATGGAAAGGGCAGCAGAGCCCGCTGGGGCCCCTTCTGTAAGGCCACGAATCCCACCTGTGAGGGCTCCACCCTCATGATCCAATCGATTCCCAAAGGCCCCACCTCCTAACGCCATCCCCTTAGGGGTTAGGATTTCAACATCTGGATTTGGGGAGACACAGACATTTAGTCCATAACAGAGTAAGTCACGCTGGACATGGGGTGGGGTGTCTCTGTGGGACCGGGGGCAGCGGCTGTGGGTTTAACGGGAGTTGGGGACCTTGTCCTGTGAAGCCCAGGAGAGCAGAGAATCCACCGTCATGGGAGGAGGCTGAGAGCAGGAAGCCTGGAAGAAACGCCCCCGTGCTTCCTGTTCGGGGCCCATCCAGCAGCAGAGGTGGCACCGGGAGCATGATGCCCCCTGGGAAGAAGGAGGCCACTGCACTCGGCAGAAGCACCAGGGTGACGCAAGGCACGGCCGTCTTCTGGGGAAGGGGCAGGTGGCCGACGGCGCTGATGTCCAAGTGCAGGCAAGGCCCTGCCCCCGGGGACTAGACATGGAAACGCTGCACGTTTCTGGAAAAACGCAGATGATGGCCAGTGACAGCCATGAAGCTCAGCTGCCCTCACTCACAAGAGGCCCGATCAGACCGAGACACTTACCAGGAAAAACACATTTTCTCATTGGATCGTATTCCTAGATTTTGTAGAATAAACACTTGTCAACTCCGAGAGCATGCATCCTGACTAATTACGGCTTGGATGGGCTCGGGGGCCGCATGCCTGGCTGTACGCGGTCATTTTTTCCTTTCCCTGCTCCTTCCAGCCTGGGGAGCAGCCCACGGTGCTTGGGATAGGAGGGGGGGCTTGCAGGAACCCACACCCGGCTTGAGGCCTCGCCAAGGAGGTTGCTCTGGTCTCCCGGTGGCTCCTCTAATCACACGGGGGTCTGGATGTGGCAGGGGGGTGCGGCGTGAGGAGGCAGCAACGTCACCTTCCCAGTAATACCCACCCCGACTGCCCTACTGAAAACACACCCCGCCAACACCGTGATCCTGACGCACCTTCACCTGCTCTGCACCACTTCTTGTCTTCCAACGCACTGCATACAGCTTATTGATTTCTTTTATTTTTTTATCTTCTGGTTCAGACAGCCTTGCTCCTCCAGTGTCTGCCCAAGGGTGGAGACCTTGGACTTTATCCTCCAGCACGTCCCAAATGCATAGATGTCTGCCTGGCACTCAATAATCGTTGGCACTTAATGAGTGTTTGACATTTGGTGAATATTTGATGAACTTTTACCTCCAGTCAGGATGGAATAACAGGGACTAGATTTACCCTCCCTCCTGAAACATCTAGAAATCTGGACAAAATAGATGAAATCAACAATTTTCAGATCTAAGATGTCAGACAGTTCAAGACACTAATCCCCGAGACAAAGCAAGCTGATTGCGCCAGCTTACTGTCTGCAGAGAGTCTGCAGGCCACGGTGCGGGGCGGGGGCGGCCCAGACAGAGCCCAGGGTCTCTCTGAGCTGAGGAGATAGCACTGGGAGCTTGAGGCCCAGGCATCTGGAGTGCACAGGGCAGGGCCATGGACGAGAAGGGAGCACAGAGAGGGGGTCTCAGAGGCAGGCGGAGGGTCCACCCCATGCATTCGGCAGAGTGTGAGAGCAAACTACACGAGGGGGAAAGAACTAGCGGAAAGGATTGGGGTGACAGTGCCCTCGCTCGTGCAGGGCTGGCAGTGGTGCGCGTTCCCGCCAGCTGGACTAGACTGCTTCACAGGGGCCCTGGGGGGGTTACTCAGCAGAACCTAGAAGTGGGGTAAAATCAACCCTAGACTCAGTGACATTCTGGTCCTACCTAACAGAGCTTAAAACCAAGCCTCAAGAGATCAAACTATTTCCAAGTAACTTAACTACGTCTGAGAACAAAGCTCAACAATATTTACAGGAATATAAACACCCAGCACCTAACCAGGTAAAATTTACAACGTCTGGGATCCAATAAAAAGTTACCCAGGCAAGCAAAGAAATGGGAAAATATGACCTAGAATGAGAAGAAAACTCAATCAATCACAGCAGACTTAGAAATCTATCAGAGATGATGGAATTAGAGGGCAGGATATAAAAACAGTTATTATAACTGTATTCTCTATGTTCAGGAAGTTAAAGGAAAGATTGAACATGTCAAATAAAGACATGTACTCAAAGAAGATATAAGTCAGACTTCAAGAGATGAAAACACAGTGTCTCAGATTAAAAATACACTGGACGGGATCAACAGAAGAGTAAATGCTGTAGAAGAAAAGGTTAGTTAACTTGAAGACATAGCATTAAATAACAGAAACTAGCTAGGAGGAAACATACCGAGAAAAACAGAAATTGGAAAAAAAAAAGAGCTTCAGGGAGCTGGGGATGACTTTCAGAGACCCCAAGAAGTGTATGTAAACGGGGGCAGAGGAGGAGGAAACAGAAAAAAAAATTGAAAAAATAAAGTAGAAAATTTTACAAATTTGCTGGAAACTGTAAACACGGAAATCCAAGGAGGTTAACGAACCCCAAGCGCGTGAAACGTGAAGACGAGCACACCGAGGCATTTCCTGCTCTAACTGCTCAAAGCCAGTGGTGCAGCCAGAGAAGAAGCCACAGTCCGCACAGAGGAACGGAGGCAAAGACGAGAGCAGACTCTCATCCAGAGCAGTGCGAGTGAGAAGACGGCAGGGTCCCACCTTTGAGTATTGAAACAGAAAAATTGATCCACTTTCTATTCTATATCCAGCAAAAATATCTTTCCAAAATGAAGGCAAAATAAAGACTTATTAAGATAGTAAAAGTGGAAGGGTGTGTGATCAGCAGAGCTGCACTGTGGAAGCATTCAAGGACATCCTACTGGCAGAAGGAAATGGGGCCAGATAGGTGCAGGAATCTGTTAATACACTGTGGAATTAAGAGCACTGGAGACAGTAATTGTGTGGATACATATATTTCCATTATTTTAAAAATATCTCTTTAAAAGATGACTTTGAGCCATCTGGTGCTGGAAGGCAACTTTGGGCCCAGGGGCCTGGATCAGGTGCCGAGAGCCCCTGGGTGAGGGGCAGCGCCAGGCCAAAGTGGACGCTGGGAGCGGGAGTGTTTGATGACGTAGGCCGTTGCTCTTTGTTGCCTGGAGTGTGTTACAAGCCCTTTTTGGAGCACGTCTAGCGGCTCCGTCCGCGGACAGTCTGATGAGGAGGAGGTGACGCTAACAGGGTGCGTGAAAACTGGTTCTCCATGCACCGCTTGAAAGAAACACTAGCCTTGTAGTCCCAACAGTTCTTTGCCCATAACTGAGGCTGCACCTTCTGCCACAGCAGCATGGTGGACCGATGGCACCCAGTCTTCGTGCAGACCCTCTTTCCTGGAGGACTCTCTTGCAGAATTTACCTCGATTATGAAGCAGCCATCCCATCGCTCTGCGTTGGTGTGGTTCAGAGCAGTTCCACACAGCATGGACTTGGTCAAGATCATGCATGTAAGTTTGCAGTTTACCTCCCTGAAACCGTCTGAGTGTGACAGTCCCGCTTGGTGCTTGACGTTCCCGTGTTTCACCCTCTCGTGGATTCCATCCCTGGTGAACTGAACGTGCAGAGAGATTTGCAAAATGGAGGTAGAAGGGTAAAAGCATTTGGCAGGTACTAATGTGTGCGGAGAGGGTTTTCCACGAGGTCGATGCAGCAAGCGCCCTAAGCCCAGAGGCTACAGCACGTGTGTGCGTGTACATTTGTGTGTGTTTATGTTCAGCTTTTTAAAAATAAACTGGCTGATGGTTAAGATGTGTGCTGCTTGTTTATTTGACCAACCTAAAATAGCAGACAATTAGCTTTTCTCCGGGCATCCATCTGCATGTCACGAAGCCGAGGGAAGTTGCTGAGTCTGAAAAGAGCTGGCTGCACCGCGCAGTCACAGGGTCTGACACCGCTGCTGGCCCGTGCGGTGGAAAGCCTGACTCAGGACAACCTTTCAGGAAAAAGGAGGAAACAGCCGTGTCTGGGAGACGCTGGCCTGGTGGCAAGGACTGCCTAAGAGGACCACAAGGCAAGCGCGGCGCACCGCCGAGCAATAGAAAGAGCCAAGTGCGAGAGCCCCGCAGCTGGGGCTGAGCGCCAGTCATTATGAGGGTGGGGAGAGCTAGTCAGAGGCAGGTGCAGTTGGTGAGCGTGAAAGGAACCCGCCACCGGGGCCGGGCGTGACACAGCACCGGCTGAGCACGCCATGGCGACATCACCGTCTGCAGTTTGCCTGGGAGGTACTGTTGAGTTTACAGGACCCTGGGGCGTCCCGGGTCCTTCCCAGGATGAGGTAACCTTTAAAGAGTTTTGTTCAGGTCAATCTGTCCTCAAAGGAAGGGATCCTCTCCCTGGAGACTCCCCAGACCCTCGGCCGACAGCAGCGCGGGAGGAGACGAGGGCGGTGCAAGAGCCCACGGTCTCAGCCGCTGTTGACCTCGGGCCGGGCGCTGCTGGGGAGGAGACAGTCCCGCTGACAGAGGACCCTTCTGTCCCAACACGGAAGACAGAGAATGCAGGTGGGGCTTGCGCAAGCATTCCGACATTACACGCACGTGAGCAGCAGGAAGGTGACCACAGAGTCTGCACAGAATTCCAACAGATGGAGGCGGTAATGTGGACGAGATGAACGAAACCCTCTCTCATCTCCCGGAGAGGCCGGAGGGCCCCCCGACCGTCTGTGAAAGACTTCTCAGGTCATCCAGGAGGCTGCGTTGCAATCCCAAGGGGCAGGAGGCCTGAGACCTTGCGCAGTGAAATCAGAAGGTTGTGCCTCTGGTTGGACCCGTCATTTCCCAGAGAGACGCGCTAAGCAGGAGAAGGTGGAGAGGGAGCTGCCTCCTTCCTCCTTAGCAACAGAAAGAGCTGGAGCGTTACCCTCACGCTGACTTAGCCACGCCTCCACGCCCTCGGCTGCGAAGTGGGCTCAGTTACCTCCTCACAGCATTGTGGCTGCTGAAGGGTTAACCGCAGTCTGCAGACAGCGGGTCCTCTGCCACCCCACCTCGCTTCCCCTCCATGTAGATGTTGGGGTGGGGAGCTGGGGGGCTGCTTGGCTGGTTGAACAGCCCGGAATCCTGCCCCACCCCCCACTGCCCCTCGCTGCCCCACTGATGTCCCAGCCAGACCTGTGTCTGGTCTATCTCACACACAGCAGTTGGATCTGCCACCCTTCAAGCAGAAGGACTTGGTGTTGGGTAAATCTGACATCTTCCAAATGCTTCAGGGTGCACATGGTCTCCCGGCGCAGCTGTGATTGCCACTGATTGAGATTTCATAGATTTACTTTCTCTCTTGGAAAACCAACCTCCACAGGGATCATGGAAGCTTCTACTAAGAGTGCTGATGTTGTCAGTTAAAAAATATTTTCCTTTTTTTTTCTTTGGAATAAGGGATGTCATCATTCCCAAGTGTCAAGAAGCTGAAAGAGTTATTGGGGATGTTTGTTGTAATAGCTTTGATTTCACAAGGGTTGTGTTTCTGATTCAAGCGATGTTGACAGGAGACCAGTGAGGGAGCTCGAGTCCTCCCTGAGTGATACCCGTGGTGGCTCGGCCACTGCTGCTGACTTCCCACCTTCACTCAGGGAGAGATGGGGCCAGGCTCTTCCAGAAACACCCTCCCTCATCCTGCCTTGTGGATGTCTTAATCATTGGAGCTGATGTTGTATAAAATGCAAGGTTTTATAAAGCATAAAGGGATGTTTGCCATATGTACCAACTTGGTGGCAAGGAAAGTGTCCTTCGCCATGTGTCCTCCAGCAGCTGGCACATAGTGGTGGCTTTGCTGAGTGGTTCAAAGGTCTCTTCAGTGTCCAAGCCCAGGTATCTGAATGGAGCGTCCGGGGATTAAAGATCAGGTTGGTGTATTAATCAACTTATACTGATACAACAAAACACCATAGACTGCATGGCTTAAGCAACAGAAATTCACTTCTCACGGTTCTGGAGACTGGGAAGTCCAAGATCAAAGTTTCAGTGAGTGCTTCGTTGCTGGCGAGGGCTCTCCTCCTGGCTTGCAGATAGCCACCCTCTTGCTGTGTTCTCACGTGGTGGGGAGTTGGGGGAGGGGAGAGTGCACGTGAGTGGACGAGAGGGTCTTGTCACATCTCTTCTTACAAGGCTCTAATCCCACCGTGAGGGCTCCACCCTCGTAACCCAGTCACCTCCCAAGTGCCCCATCTCCAGTACCTTCACATTGAGGGTTAGAGTTGCAACGTATACATTTGGGGGAGGCACGATTCAGTGTGGGAAAGACTAAGGCAACTCCCACGTAAGATTTGCTTGCCAGAAAAACCCACAGGGAAGAGCCTTTCTGCCCTGTCTCGGCCATCTGCTCAGAGCTGCAGGGGCACCAGCAGGGCCTGTGCCTCGATGCCTCAACCATTTGCTCCCTCTGGACCCCAAAATCAGCACTGTCCTAAGAACAAAACCTTTTCAGCCACAGCCTGAATTCAGGCTCACACGCGCCCACCTGCCCTGCCGTGGGGCATCCGTTCTCCCACTCAGCCCAGGGCCACCCAGCACCTGAGCTGGGTGCCTTTAGCGGTGAGATTTTCAGATTGTGGGTACTAACATATTAGTGGGTCTAGATAATCATTTTAGTGGTGCATTATCAACATTTTGTTTAAAGAATAAGACACAATAGAAAAACCAGAGCGTGTCCCTGAAGCAGTAGCTATAGTTACAACACTTACAGCGGTAGGAGTAGTTGGTGGACTTTCTGTCTCATATGTAACGTGTGAGAATAAATGTGTCTCCTCGGTGCATGGCTGGATCCTTCTTTCTAAGTGGGTTGTAGAAAAGAACTTTGAAAGCTGATACTTCAGGGGATTCCGAGATAAAAAGATTCACTCTCTGTTTTCAAGATGCCTCCAGGCAAGGCACAGAGACAGAATATTTGAGGTAAGAAAGCCCTCTGGGATCATCTTTGCTGAACATCTCTTTTCACAGCTATGGAAAAAGAGGCCAAGAGGAATCCGGAGGGTTGCCTCCAGCCATCCAGTGGGCTTCTGCTTCAGGCTTCCCCACGGCTTCCTCTTGGGACACAGGAAGGAATCCCTCTAAGAGGCAGGCAGGTTAATGTCCATGAAAATCACAGAGCAAGCACCTCCAAAAATTTCCTCCTTGAAAACCTCGAGAAAACTGGCAAAATTTAGCAGGATCAATTATTTCAGAATTCTGGAAATTGACCAAAAGCTGGTAACAACACTAGAAGGATTTTCTTTTTCAAGAAAAATGGCTGAATCTTGATAAGAAAAACAGCTTTCATAGCATTTGAACATACTCTATCCCCACTCTCTCCAGCTCTTGGCAGCCTTGAAAACCAGAAGCCCACAGTTGTGGTGAAGACTAGCAGTGTGGCAGCCAGCAGAGAAGAAAAATGGGTCACAGCTACCTCAATGCCTCATTACCAGAGAATTGTTATTACTTGACCAGTCTGATGGTTCACTGAATTCACTTGCAAGGTTGTCTTTATTTGACCTGACTTGGAGTTCTACTGGTACAAAGTGCATTTTTCCTGGGGCATTTATTGAAAAGATTTACAGGGAAATGTTTAGGTTCATGGCAACCTGAGGCAGTGGATAACAGTTTGGGAAAACAATAGGGTAACCAAAAGGCTTAAAAGGAAAATCCGAGGAATAATGTGTCCATAGGAGATTTAAAAACTCCAACATATTCCTAGGAACCTAGAAGACCACGTGCATCCTATATGCATGCTCAGAAAAGGCCTGAACTCTTAGGTTCCTAAAACCTTACAGCTTAGGTTTTATAGCTCTGTGGAACTAGAAAGTAAGGCAGAATTGTCAACTGCATGGCTGGGCTTTTTAAATATTATAATGTGCTCTCGCAGTCTTTGCTAAGGAGTGTGCGTGTGTGTGCGCATGTGTGTGTGTGTGTGTGTGTGTGTGTGAGAGAGAGAGAGAGAGAGAGAGAGAGAGAGAGCACGTGAGAGTATGAGAGTGTGTGTATTGGGGAACCCAAAACTTATGGGATGCAGTTAAAGCAGTGCTCAGAGGCAAATTTATGGCTATAAATGCTGATGTTAAAAAAAAAAGATCTCAAGTCAATCACCTAAACTTCAATCTTAAGAAACTAGGCGAAGAAGAGTAAATGAAACCCAAAGCAAGCATGAGAAAGCATATGATAAAGGTCAGAGGTGAAATTAATGAGATAGAGAAAAGAAAAATAGAGAAAGTCACTGAAGCTGAATGTTAGTTCTTTAAGAAGATCAACAAAATTGAACAAACTTTAGCTAGACTCACCAAAGGAAAAAAAGGTGACTTAAATTGCTAAAGTTGGGAATAAAAGAGGGAATATTAATATTGACCTTATGGAAATAAAAATATATGTGGAAGGGAATAAACAATCATATGCCAAAAAATTCAGTAATGTAAATGACATGTACAAATTCCTAGAAAGACATGAACTACTGAAATTGACTCAAGAATAAATAGAAAATCTCAATAGACTTATAAAAAATAAAGATATTAAATTAATAATAATAATACACTTCCCATAAATAAAGGCCCAGGACCAAATAGCTTCACTCGTGAATTCTACCAAAACTTTAAAGAAGAATGACTAATCATTCACAAAATCTTTTAAAAAATTGAAGAGAAACAAACATCTTTTGACTTATTTTATATCACCCTTATACCAAAGCCAAGACTTCCCAAGAAAATAAAACTACAGATCAATATCTCTCATGATATAAACACAAAAAGCCCCACAAAATACTACAAACAAATCCAGAAATATATAAAAAGGATTATACACTATGACAGAGTAATATTTGTCCCAGGAATGCAAGGTTGCTTTAACATCCAAAAGTTGATCAATGCAATATACCATATTAATAGAATAAAGAATAAAAATAACATGATCATCTCAATAGATATAAAAAGGAATTTAACAAAATCTAATACCATTTTATGAGCTCTTTTCATATTGTTTCACTTAACAAACTTGAAATAGAAGAAAACTTTCTCAATGCTAATAAATTTATAAGAAACCCACAGCTAACATCATGTTTGGTGGTGAAAAACTGAGAGTTTTCCCCCTAAGGTCAGTAATAAGACAAGGATGCCCATGCTCTTCATTTCTATTCAACATTGTACTGAAGGTTTTTAGCTGGAAAGATTGAGCAAGAAATAGAAATAAATGCATTCAGATTGTCAAGGAAAAAAAACAAACTACCTCTATTTACAAATCATATTATCTTGTATATATAAAATCCTAAAAAACACACAGACATACACACACACAAATACACACACACTGTTAGACCTAACAAATGAGTTTGGCAAAGTTACAGCATACAAAATCAATATGCAAAAATCAATTGTACTTCTGTACTATAGCACTGAACAAACCATAAATGAAATTAAGAAAACAATTCTATTTGTAACAGTACCAAAAAGGATAAAATACATTGGAATAAATTTAATAAAGGAAGTGTAAGGTTTATACACTGAAAACTACAAAACATCATTGAAAGAAATCAAGGAAATAATAAATGAAGAGGAATCCCATAATCATAGATTGGAAGCACCAATTGCTAAAATGGTAACATTTCCCAAATTGATACAGATTTAACACAGTATCTATCAATATCCTAATCGCCTTTTTGCAGACACTGACAAGATGATCTTAAAATTCATATGGAAATGCAAGAGCCCAGACTAGCCAAAACCGTCTTGAAAAAGCAAAGTTGAAGGACTCACACTTCCTGATTTTGAAACTTACTATGAAGCTACAGTAATCAAGAACGTAGCACTGCATAGGAATAACCATACAGATCAATAGAAAGGATTTGAGGAGTTAGAAATTAGACCTCACATTTATGACTTTTGCACAGGATGCCAAGAAAATTTCATGGGGCAAAAATAGTCTTTTCAACAAATGGTGCTGATAGAACTAGATACACCTTTTTAAGAGCTCCAGAATGTAGGCAAGAGGTTACAGCATCTTGCAGAAGCAGAGAAATGAGAAAAAATGCATTGAAAGGGGTAAGAAGAATGGTTTCACTGGACCTGCATTAACCACACTTTCAGGCTCACACAGTGCAGCACCCAGAGAAATCCCCTTGGCCATGAGTTCTCCTGTGTGGAAAAGAGACAGCAAAGTGAGTGTTCAATTTCCCCAGTCTCCTCAGAGAGAGGACTTTGAAATCAGGAAAAGTGATTTATCATGTACAAGGGAATCTTAACAAGGCTATCAGCAGATTTCTCAGCAGAACCCTTGTAGCACAGCAAAGAGTGGGATGACTTGTTCAAAGTGCTGAAGAAAAAATCCCTGCCAGTCAAGAATACTATACTCATCAAAACTTTCATTTAAAAACGAAGGAAGATAAACACTTACCCAGACAAACATAAACTTGGAGAGTTTGTCACCACTGGGCCCACTATGTAAGCAGTGCTAAAAGGGATACTTCAGGTTGAAACGACAGGATGCTAAACAGCAACATGAAAGCATATGAACTTATAAATCTCACTGGTAAAGTTGAATATATAGACGAATACAGAATACCGTATGCTGTAACAGTGGTATATACATCACTTTTAACTCTAGTACAAAAGTTAAAAGTATTAGGAAAAACTATAACCACGAAAATTTGTTAATGGATACCTAATACAAAAAGAAGTGAATTCTGACATCAATAACATAAAGTGTAGGTGTGTGTTGGGCAGGAACAAAAGCATAGTGTTTTTCTTGGGCAATTGAAGTCAAGATGTTATCAGCTTAAAACAGGATGTTATTACTACAAGCAGATTCATGCAAGCCTCATGGTAACCACAAAGAAAAACCTTAGATTTGATATAAAACAGGTAGAGAAAAAAGAATCAAAGTGTATCACCATCCAACCATCAAATTACAAAGGACAACACTGAGACTGAAAAAGTGGAACAAAACTACAAACAGACAGAAAACAATTATCAAACTGGCAATAGTAAGTCCTTATCTATCAATGATTATTTTATATGTAAACAGACTAAACTCACCAATCAAAAGATATGGAAAGGCTAAATGAATACAAAATACAACTGTTGTTGTCTGTAAGATACTCACCTCAGATTTAAGGGCACATATAGATTGAAAGTGAAGGTATAGAAAAAGATTTTCCATGCAAATGGTAACCAATAGAGAGCATACTTACATCAGTCTATACTTATATCAGACAAAATAGAGTTTAAGTAAAAACCTGTCACAAGAGACAAAGAAGGTCATTATAAAATTATAAAAGGGAGTGTATATACATATATGCATACATATCCACATACATATTATTAATAAAAATATATATCCACTAATATCAGAGCAACTAAATATACAAAGCAAACACTGACAATCCGAAGGGAGAAATAGGCAGTATACAATAATAGCAGGGAGCTTAAATACCCCGTTTTCAATAATAGATCATCCAGACAGAAAATCAATATGGAAACAGCAGACTTGGACAGTAGTATAGACCAAATGGACCCAGCAGACATAAACAGAACGTTGCTTCCAACAGCAGCAGGGCACATATTCTTCTCAGGCACATGCAGGACATTCTCCAGGATAGAGCACATTCTAGGTCACAAAAGAAGACTTAACAAATCTAAAAAGATTGAAATCATCCCAAGTTTCTTTTCCAACCAAATGGAATGAGACTAGAAATCAGTAACAAAAGGAACATGGAAAAAATCACAAATACGTGGAAGGTAAACAGCACACTCTTGAACAACGACTGGGTCAAAGAAGAATTCAAAAGGGAAATTAGAAAATATCTCAAAACAAATGAAAATAAAAACACAACATAACAAAACTTATGGGATGCAGCAAAAGCAATATTAAGAGGAAGGTTTATAACAACAGATGCCTATGTTAGAAAGGAAGAAAGATCTCAAATAAACAACCTAATTTTATACCTCAAGGAATGAGAAAAAGAAGAACAAACTAAGTCCAGAGTTAGCAGAGGAAGGAAATACCAAAGATTAGAGCAGAAATAAATGAAATGGAGAGTAGAAAAACAGTAGGAAAAAACCAACACTAAGAGGTGGTATTTTCAAAAGATGAAATCGACAAAACTTTAGGTAGACTAAGAAGGAAAGAGAAGACTCAAACGAATGAAATCAGAAATGAGAGGAGAGACATTACAACTAATGCCACAGAAATAAAAAAAGATTATAGGGACTGTGAGGAACAATTATATGCCAAGAAATTGGACAAACTAGAAGTGGATCAATTCCTAGAAATAAACAGCTTACCAGCACTGAGTCAAGAGGAAACAGACAGACTGAACAAACTCACAGCAAATAAGGACACACAATCAGTAACCGAAAATCTCCCAACAAAGAAAATCCCAGGGTCAGACAGTTTCCCAGGTGAAATCTACCAAACATTTTAAAAAGAATTAATATTGATCCTTCTTAAACTCTTCTAAACCTATGCAATGGGAGAAAATATTTGTAAACCATGTATCTGATAAAGAGTTAGTGTCTAAAATATATAAAGAACTCTATACCTTAATAGCAAACAAAAAAAAATCAATTTTTAAAAATGGGAGAAAGAACTGAATAGATATTTCCCCAAAGAAGACATACGAATGGCCACCAGGTATATGAAAAGGTGCTCAATGTCACTAATCATCAGGGAAATGCAAATCAAAACCTCACACTATTAGGATGGCTATTATCAAAAAAAAAAAAAAAAAAAAAGGAGAAGAAGAAATAAAGAAAAGTGTTGGCAAGAATGTGGATAAAAGAAAACCCTTATACACTGTCGGTGGGAATGTAAATTAGTACAACCACTATGGAAAACAGTACGGAGGTCCTCAAAATAGTAAAAATAGACATAAGCCAGACACAGAAGGACAAATACAATATGATGCCACTTGTTTTAGGCAAGGTTCTCCAGAGAGGACCGATAGGATATAAACGGAAATAGGTGCATGAGAAGGGACGTATTAGGGGAATTGGCTCACTTAATTACGGGGACTGGGAAGTCCCACGACAGGCCCCTGCAAGCTGCAAAGCCAGGGTGGTGCGGTGCAGTCCAAGTCGGAAGGCCTTGAATCCAGGGAAGCCAATGGTTCGGCTCTCAGCCTGACGACAGAGGCTGAGAAACCCCTGGTGTGAGTCCTGGACTCCCAGAGAACCTGCCCCTGACGTCCAAGGGCAGGAGAAGAAGGGCATCCTGGCCCCAGAAGACAGAACGGAACTTGCCCTTTTCCCACTGGCCCCCAGCTTGAGGAATGTGCCCGGCCCATGTCGAAGGCAGATCTTCCCCGCTCAGCCCACCAGCTCTCTGTCAGTCTCCTCTGGAAACATCCTCACAGACACTCCTGGGGCGGCCCGAGCATGCCAATCAAATGCCAAGCCACCTGGGTTTCCCTTTCAGCGGAAGACAGATGGGCTTACTGCCTACGGACGTATTTAGAATAAATACTGCAATAATTGAGAATGAACAATGCCTTGTCAGCTATCTGGGTGTCCCTTAATCCAGTCAAGTTGACACCCAGAAATCAACCGTCATTTCACTTATGTGATGAATCTAAAATAGTCAAGTTCATAGAAGGAAGGAGGGGAATGGTGGCTGCCAGGGGTTCAGGGCAAGGGAAATGGGGAGATACGAGGCAAACGGTGCAAAGTTTCAGTTTGGCAAGATGGCTGGGACCTAGAGACCTACTGTACCACACAGTGGCTGTAGTTAACGAGAGTGTGCTGTACACTCGAGGATTTGCTAAGGGGGTAGATCTTCTGTTAGGTGTTCTTATCATACAAATAGCCAGTAAAGAAGGTGAAAGGAGACTTTTGGAGGTGACGGATGTTTATGGCAAGATCGTGATGATGGTTGCATAGGTTCACACTTATTTCCAAACTCATCAAGTTGTAGACACTAAAAGCATACAGCTTTTTGTATGCCAATCACACCTTCGTAGAGTGTTTTTTTCAAAAAAAGAAGACAATCCAATTTAAAAATGCACGAATGATTCGAATGGACATTTTCCCAAAGAAGAAATGTGCATGACCAACGAGCACATGAAAAGCTGCTGAACATCTTTGGTCCTTAGGGAACCACAAATCAGAACCACAACAAGGTAACACTTCACCTCCCCTGGAATTACTCTCGTCAAAAAAACATAACTAGCTTTGGTGAGAATGTGGAGAAATTAGAACCCTCATCATTGCTGGTGGGAATGTAAAATGGTGCAGCCCCCTTGGAGAAGAGTTTGGCAGTTCCTCAAGGATTTAAACATGGAATTACCACACAAGCCAGTAATTTCACCCATACGTATATGCTTAACAGAATTGAAAACATATTCACACAAAGACTTGTACTCGAATATTCGTAGTAGCGCTATTCATAATAGCCACAAAAGTGGAAACTACCCCAGTGTCCATCAACAGATGAACAAACAAGACGTAGTGTGTCCATGTAGTGAGATATTGCTCAGCCATGAAAAGAACAGTGTTCCAGCGTGTGCTCCGACACGGATGCTAGAGCGGGGCAGAGCAGAAACACCAGGGCCTTGGAGCGGGGGCAGCTCAGGGAGCTGATGCCCTCAGGAGACCCTGGGAGGAGGGCAGAGCCATGTGACGTGGGCCGCGTCTCAGTGGTCCATGAGAAGCAGTCGGCGTGAGCCCGGAATGAAGCGTGTGCGTGTGCTAATGGAATGCTTCCTAGACGGGGCGCGGGAGCTAGGCCCTGGGAACTTGGCTGAGGACTTCCCCGAGGCCAGCTGGAGCACTGACAAGGACTGCTCCGTGGGCCGCCTGGACACGGTGCCTGCAACACTCGAGATTAGAGATAAAGCCACCACGAAGGACGCTGATTTCGGAAGCTCGAGGAAACTAACTAGCATGCGGACCCTAAGCTTCACCTGGTGCGAGTGGGGTAGAGTCAGGAACCCTACGGGGGGCACTGAGGATGGCCAGGAAGTTGGCCCCTCTCAGCTCCCAGGAGCACCCTGAAGCCCTGGGGGAGGTGGCCACTGTCACTGTCACCGTGGCTGGAGCCGGGCACACAGGCAGTCCTGGTCTAGCTCCCCTCATCCCCAAGTCCAGTCACGTGTGTTGGGGTGGGGCGGGGGCAGCAGGATGCCAGGGCACCCCACTTATGCCTCTTCTCCATCTGGGCTCTTTGAAAGGTTTCACTTTCCCGTGGGGAGCGGGTAAGTGCCCCCATCTTCCAGGCTCGGGCGGGTATAGGGCTCTCCCACCGCCTCCGGGAAAGGTGCATCCGGTGGGACTTTCTCTGAGGCACAGAGAGGCGGAAGCCACAGAACAATGTGCTGGGAGAGAGTAGAAGCCATTGCCAACTCACGCCAGCATGCACTTACTGTGCGCCTACTGCGTACGAGGCCTAGGCTGTGTTTTGTTGAGGATCCGGAGAGGAACTCTCGGGTGAGCAGTGGAGACACCCGTGTGCAAAGAGTGACAGTGAGGGCCAGGGGTGGGCAGAGACACACTCAGACCACGTGCAGGTGAGTGCCCAGGAGCGAGCAGGGCCCCGCGGAGCCCGGGAGAGGTTCCTGCTGGAGGAGGCGGAAGCTTCTCCATGACACTGATCCTATCAGAATGGGGAGCAAAGGCCGTGGGCGGAAGAGGGCAGGCGGGAAGTCACTTGGCTGGGAGCTGAGCTGGGTGGAGAGTCCTGAGATCTGAGGCCAAACCCTGGAGGGCTGAATGTGCAGCCGACAAGACTGGGGGCTTGTACCAGGGGTACTGGGGAGCCAGGTTGGTGCTAGAGGGCTCTGTGGAGGCCCCATATGGATGAGGAACTGGCAGGGGTAAGGCTGGAGACTGAGGCCAGGGAGGAGGCTAGAGCCCCACCCACCCTCCAAGAAGGGTGGGCTCAGCCCACAGGGCCAGTGGGGCAGAGCAGGGGTGCCCGCCCAGACCCCCAGCGGGACGGGTGGTTGAGGTGCGGGCACGAGGCCGACTCTGCCAAGAAAGGGCAGTTGATGATGAAGTGTTGGGGAAGGAGCCAGAAGCCTCCCTGGGATGGTGCCCATGTCCCGGGGCCTGGCCCTGCTGCCCCCCGGACGGAGCGCCCACTCCCCAGGCCAGCATGGCTCTCTGCACCCCACTGCATCTCAGGGGTATTTTTCTTCTGAAGTTCCTGCCCGCACGTCTCCCTGGAGGATGCCGCGCTTCTGCCTGCCCTGGGCTCCTAGATTTCATTACCTCTAATGAGCCCATCGGAGGCCGGCAAGGCAATTAGGAGCGCCAGGCCTTCTCGTAACCATGCTCAGAGCCAGGCAGGCATGTGCCCCAGCGCACAACGCCCGCCGCCTCGCAGCCTCCTAATGATGGGCAGAAATCTGGGAATTAATGAGGACGGGAAAATTAATCACAGGTTGCTGGGCTCTGTGCTTCTCCCCGGGAGGCCGCTGCAGGTTTGGAGCCTCGGACCCCGGTCCAGGTCTGGGGGTGGGGAGGAGCATGGGCACCAGGCTCATGCCGTAACCGAGGAGCCTTCCCTGGCACGTCTCGCAGTGTGGGGAAGGTCACCTGGGGCAGAGTCAGGGAAGAGCTGGAGCCTCCAGGATGAAAGTTGAGTTGTGGCCCTGCCACCTGCTGTGTGACCTGGGGCTGGGTGCTTAACCTCTCTGAGCCCTGTGGTCCTCCATCTCCTAAAGAATGCAGCAACCCTGTGGTCGTTGCGTTTCGTCTGCCCCACAGCACATAGTTAGGAGGGAGGGCCCTCTCCCTTCCCCACAGCTCACATCCCACGCCCCAGAGGACTGGAAAGTACCCACCGGTGATGGCCCGAGGCAGTGTACCTGAGATCAGAGATGGTGGGCCTGGACTTCCCAGGGCTGCTCTGCTCCCTCCCAAATTGCCTCCTGGCAGAGGGGAGGCCTGTTAAACAGGTGGGACACAGAGGCCGGAGATGGGAGACCACAGCTGTGTTTGCCTTTCCAGCGCGGCATGTGACTTCGAGGGCCGCGAGGAGACACTCTGGGGATTCTGGCGGGGCCGGGTGAAGGTGGTGCTGGTGCCAGGCTGAGGACGCAGCTCCAATGTGGATGGAGGCAGGCCCCGAGGTCTGGCCCCCCCGCCCCCTCTCCTGGCCTCAGCCTGCTCTGGCCGCGGTCAGCCTGGGGTGTGCTGCGTTTGGGACATCGCCAGACGGCACATCCAGAAACAGCCGTGGGAGCATTTTTTATTGAGGGTGCAGATTTTACAAATGTGTTTTCAATCCCCTTCTAAGAAAAGGAGTTTACATAAAGGACATTTAGCCTCCCAGCCTCCTTCCCCTGATAATCAGCACTTTGTTTACCATGGGAATGGCCAGCGCACGAGAAGGGAGCGGCTCTGACTCCTGATGGGCGCAGGTGGGCGCTGGCAGGTGCGGGGAGGCACAGGTAAGTGCAGGTGGGTGCAGCCGGCCTGAGGGAGGCATCATGAGTGGTGGGCTCGAAGGGAAGGCGAATGCACAGGAGAGGCCCCGAGGTCTGGCTGGGCCGTCTTCGGGGTCCCCTGAAGGTCTTCGCCAGTGCCGAGTCCTTGTTCTCAGAGGCCTTGAAGGACATCTTCAAGAAGCTGCATGAAAGAATCTCTCCTGTGGTTCCCTGCAGTCCAGGCTGTGCACTCGGGGCATGGGCAGGTCCTCTGGGGCTCGGCCACAGCCCTGGCGAGCTCAGGCCCCTCCCCTCTCCCCTGCCGCCTCCTCCCCCCAAAGCGAGTCCTCACAGAAGCCCGTCTGTGCCTCTGTCTGCCGCACCGCCCCAGTGAATACGTGGGGCAGGGCCCGGGAGCTCACGGTGGCGCGCAGGGAGAGGGTGGGGAAACCGGGTCTCCCACTGCAGGTGGCAGAAGACAGAGAAGGGGGTGGGGCAGCGCCAGGGGAGAAGACAGGCCGAGGGCAGGAGGCGGCTCTGCTGGCCCAGGCCCCGGAGGGGAAAGGGACTCAGCTTGTGTCCCAAGGGTCCTTGGCTGTGAGCCGCAGAGACAGTCTCTCCCGCCACAGGAGTGAGGACAGATGCGGAGATCCTAGAGGCCGGGAGCAGCAGGGGGGCTGAGCCTAGGTCCTGGCACACCCAGTTTCCAGGAGGTTCCGGCTACCTCTCCCACCTGGCCACCTGGCCGCCTCTGCTCCACCCTGGAGACTCCGTCCACACCCTGTCCTCGCCCAGGGAGCCTCCCTTGAGCCCCCGGCTGGGCGCCCCGGCCCACCGTGATTCCACATGGCAGTGAGTGTGCCCCTGACGCCAGCCCACCTGCAGCCTGGG
>RJWJ010020133.1:0-29457 GCA_004363605.1 Indri indri | reverse complement strand
TGCGGTGGCACAGTCACAGCTCTGTGCAGACTTTTCACAAATGTCCCCTCCGTGCCCCCAGGTAACACAATTGAGACCTGGGAGTACAATATCTGCCCTGCAGGCCTGTCCCTGGGGCCCTGGAAATCAATTCCTGAGCATGCTAAGGGGAAATGCACTGGTCCCGAGGTGCTGACAGGGTGCCCAAGAAAGTTCCATGTCCCTCTGCCTCAGGGTGTGCCCTGCTCTGATGGGGTTGCTGGGCAGGCAGCATCTAGGTGGAGGAAAGTCCGCACTCTGGTTGTCTCAGACCCTCTCCGGGAGGCAGTCTGCTCAGAATGATCAGGCTCTGGAGTCACGCAGGTCACCTGGGACCCACTGGATGCCCATGGCTCCTGAAGCCTGGGTCAGAGTTGGGAAATGTCTGTGTGGGAACGAGCAAGATGAAACCTGAGGAGTTGAAGCTCCCTGGGGAGGACGAAGGCTCAGGGTGCGTAGAGAAATAATATGGCGCCTGCCGTCTGGGCTCAGACTCTGGGGCAGGAAGCACTCCAAAGGGGCTGGGAGCCTGGTACCCTATCAGAACAAAGCTCCCAGCTCACTGGCTGCAGCAGTTTTTGGCCTTGTGTGGGTAGAAAGTCTCTCCAGCAGCTCAGAAACTCACTAACTGTCAGGGATGCAAGGGAGGGAGAAATAAACTGTTCTATCTACACTTCTTGCTGGTCTCCAAGCCTGTCAGGGGTTAATCTCTGTTGACACCTTTCTCATCCAGATGAGATGAATTTTTTTCTTGAATTTGTTGACTTTATCTGTATCCTTTTGTGTCTTATGAGTTTCATTAAGACCGTTATTATGAATTCCTTTTTGGGCATTTTATAAATTTCCTTTACTTTGAGGTCTGTTACTGGAGGATTATTGTGTTCCTTTAGAGGTGTCGTGTTTCCTTGATTTTTCATGTTTCTTATGTTCCTGCATTACTATATGTGCACCTGGCAGAACAGGCACCTATTCCCATTCTATGAAGTAGCTTTCGTAGGGGAAATCTTTTTTCTGTAGATGGTCCTAGGGTGTCAGGTGGGCAGGGTACATTGTCTTTGCTTCTGAGTGGACACAGTAATGTAGTCCCCATGCAGTTTCTTCAGCTGCAATCCATGTCAGCAATGTCTGTGAGTGCCTCAGTGGCCTAGGCTGTGGGAGTTTGTGGTGGCAGTGGTGTGGCTTTGTTGGGACCAGGGTACCAGGCTGGTTCCTAGTCTGGGGGCATGCATGTGTGGTGATTTGGCCAGCTTAGAGGTGGGATTGTTGGAAACAGTGCTGCCAGGCTTATTCTCAGGCCAAGGGCATGTGCAGTGATGCATTGATGGCTTGGGGGTGGGTTTGCCAGGGATAGAGCCACCAAGTTGGACTTCCTGTTGCTTGGGGGCCAAGGCAGAGTGCGGGTTCAGGTGCCATTCTGCTGGGCCTTGGATCCATATAGCTGGAGTCATGGTGCTGCAGCCACCTGAGTGAGCATGGCAGAATGATGGTGGGGCTTCAGTGATAGAGAGATGCAGTGGCTACTGGTCCCCAGAGTAGGGCACACTCCAGCAGTGGCTCCATTTTCAAGATGGCACTGTGCTGTAGCAGCTTGGGTATTGGGTGACAGGGCTGCACACTGTTTGCCCCAGCTCTGGAGCAGTGTGAATTTCAGACATCTCCCCAAACTGGGCCCAGGGCCTGTGAGGACTGCAGGAATCTCCGGAAGCAAGGACTGCAGGTGTCTGCCGTGGTAATGAGGGCTGCTGGGTACCTCCTATGTATATCTTCCTTGCAAGGGGAAGTCCCTCCTGGCTCTGAGCCAAACCTAACAGGGAAGAGACGGTGGCAGAGGCAGAGAGCTTTGTTCCCCTCTCTATGCTGCTATCCTGGGTTTCCATGCTTCACAGGGATTTCACCACTGCCTTGTCATACTCCAGCACTCGCATTCAGACACTCTAGTTGAATTTTTGTTGTTCATTTATTGTTTGGTCCCTTTTTGTGGAGGCATGGGCACCAGGCACTTCCAGGCAGCCATCTTGCACTTGGCTGTATTCTGGTTTATAGATTTTTCAGTAACTCTGAGAAATAATTACTTTTGAAAAGAAATTTAAAGCTATAATATTAGGAAACATTGATCACTGAAAAGCAGTAAGAATTAAAAGTGACAATCTTTGAGGTAATTTTGAAAAAACTTAAGAAATGGTAGTAATTCCCAGAAATTTGATATTTTCTCAGATGACTTTATTTGCTACAGTAAGGAGTACCTATAGTAAATTATTCCATGTGTTGCCACATCTGCTTTAGTTTAATTTATGGCTAAGCATTGCAAAAGCTGGCTTCTCTTCTACCAATGCAAACAAACTCAGGAAACATCCCCTCCTTATGGCCTCATCTTCCATGGACACCCTTTTCTCTGGTCTTGGGAATTTTTAGGTAGAATCTAATGCCCGTTCTTGGGTAGTACAGAATGAACACAAACAAATCCTTTTGGATTGATTGATCATTCCTGAAATCTCTACTGTAGTCAGGAGAATAATTGTGTTCTGCATTTTGGTTCAATGATTACTAAGACTAGTTCATGACTTTTAAACACCTGTTTCCTATTTAGATCCTTAGCCCAATTTACTAGAGCAGAGCATCTCAAACTTCAAGTACACAGGAACCACTTGGGGGCCTTGTTAAAATGCAGGTTCTGATTTAGCAGGTCTGGGGTGGGTCTTGAGACTCTGCATTTGTGACAAGCTCCTAGGTCAAGGACTGCTCTTTGAGTAGCCAAGGCCCAGATTCTGACGGGGGAAATATGCCAACAATGGTGTTGTGAGGAACCGGGACAGGTTACCAAGGGGACTTGTGGATCCTCCTTCCCTGGAGAATGCATACATTGGATATATAACAGTCGGACAGGAATTTTTTAGATGTGGCTTTCTCTGGAGGCTGAGTTGACTAAATGACCTCTGACGGTTTATTATTCTCTCTGCTGTTCTGTGATTAGATTACAGAATACCGTGTGGTATGATATTCAATTCCATCAACATTCAAGTGTCCATATGGTACATAACATTCTACCAGGTTGTAGAATAAATTGCAAATCAATAGATTTCCATTATTCTAACTTTCGTTTTTTTGCTACAAGTTTACTGTGATATTAATGGGCTGAGTGGAAGTTAAAAGTCCTGTTTTTTTGTGTGATCTTATTTGACAATAACATTTGTTTGACATTAAAATTTGACTATAGTACAGTAAAAACAAAGCATGTTTTTAGATGTAAAGTAGCCATGACATATAAAAATATTGATGCATATCTATTTGTTATCATTGTGATTGGCACAGAGGCAAAGTGTCCAAGAGCAGACTCTTGGAAGAATCAAACAGAAAATGGCATTATGTATGCAAGTATATAGTAGAATTAATGGTAGGGCACTATATAGCTGCTCACTGTCAGTTACCTCTCTTACCCCTTCCCGATTAAGTATCTTTATCCTCCCTCAACCTAATTTATCCAGAATCAGGGTATTCCAAACAGCTGAGACAAGAAAATTCCAATTTTCATAATTAATGAATAGTATCGATGAAGGAGGGGCATAGTGGTACAGGAAGAGAGATACCAAAGGATAAATCCTCTTCTTCCTTAGCAGTTTCAAATCATGTTAGAGAGAATACTCTCTTGCATTAAACCATTAGTGAACAATTCAAGATACTATATAGTACAGTGATTTTCACACTTTGGTCAGCATTGGAATCACCTGGGGAACCGGTAGACATATGAAAACCCAGGCCCTCCCCTACTTCAAAGAGCCTGTGTTCTTGATTAGTTCTCCAGGTAGGATCTGATACCAGATTGCGAACCACTGGTATAGTATATACTTGATTGCTAATTTATAAGGCAATTGAGATTCCAGAGAGAGAGAGACGAGCTGGGATAATGGGAGGAGACATCATGGAGAAGGCTAAGAGGAGAACTGCAGTGAGTGTGAAGAGGTATGGGAGAGTCAGGGAAGTCTTATTTGAGGAAGTGTCATTGAGCTTAGAGTTGATGGGACTGTATGGATTAGCTGGATGAAGACAAGGGATGAAATGAGACATACCATTCAAAGGAACAGTATGGAAGCAAGAAGAAGCCCAACTTGTTAGGAAAAGAAAAATCTAAATGTCTGGAGCAAAAGGTTCAGGTGAGAAAATAGAAGAGATGGATGAGAGAAATGGGCTGGAGAGTGAAGGGTGTGATGTGACGCTCAGAAGTTTGGAGTTCTTCCTGGGTGATATAGAGTCATTGCAAACTCTTAACGCAGAAGAATTGCATGATCTTATCTGCAAGGTAGAATGATTGCTGTGTCATTTTGTGCCTAGAAACAGGGAGCCAGGCTAATGTGCTGTGGATACTGCTTGGGCAAGAGAGGATGCCATCCTGAACCAAGACTGTGAGAAGGGAAGATAAAAAGGAGTCAGTGCAGTGGAATTTTCCGGTGGTGGGAAATTGCACAGGTTCCCAAGTCAGACAGACCTGAATTCAAATCCTTTCCTTGTTCAAAATGAACCGAATGGCTTCGGGCAAGTTATTGAACCCCTTTGAAGTTCTTTCCTCATTTTTAAAATTGGCATAATTATCATTGCAACATTCCTAAAATTTAGAGGTTCATGAGATAATGTATTTAAAAGACCCAACACAGTGCCCAACATGTAGGATTTGTTCAGTAAATGGTATCTATTATTATTAGAAAAAATATAAATTGGGGCCCATTGATGGAGCATAAATAAGACAGAAGAAACAGGATGGTTTTAAGCCAGTGGTTCTCAGATGAGGACGATTCCCACCACCACCCCCTCAGGGGACATTTGGCAATGACTGGAGACATCTTGGTAGTCACAACTCGGGCGTGGGGTAATCTTACTGGCATCTAGTGGGCAGCAGACGGGAATGTTGCTAAACATTCTGTGATACAAAGGTCAGTCCCCACAGTAAAAGTTATCCAGCCCCGACTGTCAGTGGTGCCAATGTTGAGAAACTCTGCTTTAAGGTTTCTGTCATAGATCATGAAATTGATGGTGGAACGTTTTACTGATAGAGAAATCAGGAAGCAAACAAGTTAAGGGAGAACATGATGACTTTGATTTTGTACATATTGAATTTGTGGTACTTGTAGGACTGAGTTGGCTATTCAGATCCTTGTTCTTCATCACTATCCCTGTATCTAGTGCCTCTTTAGAGATGAAAAGGAATGGCCAAGCAACCGGAAGAGCTGAATACAGTTGAAGAGTAGGTATATTTGGGAGAGTGGGGGGGAGAGAGAGGGAGAGAGACTGAACACACAGCTAACTGAGAGCAAGAGCAGGAGGCTTTGAGAAGACTGTTGGTGCTAGGACGTGCAAAGGTGGAATGCTCCTGTTGATGACCTGTTCAGCATGTGACACTGGCAGGGGGGTTACTGACGTGGTGGTAAGTTAAAATGGCTGGAGTCGAAGATTGAAGAGGTGAAGTAATTTGTGGGGCTATAGTTCATCTTCTTGAACACTGAAGTCATCCTAGATAATGGCTGGACCGAGAACAAGAGAAAGACAATAATCTGGTGTCATCTGCCTTTCTCCCCACACCAGGCTTGCCTCCTTCCACTATCCATTTTCCAGCTACCCTAAGGGAGGAACAATTGCTAATTTAATTGAGTAGACATTCAGTATGCCACGTTTTAACTGAGGATTCACAAACCCATGCAATTTCCTACACCATCCTCCGTGAGATAAGCATACCTAAGCCAATCTGTCTTTTCTTTCAGTTTTATGTGGTGAGCTGGAAAAGTCGGATATACTACTGGATTTAGCCTGAAACTAATACGTCTTCACTCTACTTGGTTCCTCCTCTTAGTTTTTATTCCAAATTTACACAGTTCTTTGGATACCTAGCTATCCAAGTTGATTCTTAGTATAACCTCACAGGTAAGGTGGACATTTGAGGACTGCGAGTTTTTGCATCCATTCTGAGTGGCTTTTGGTGTTTTCCAGTTGAAATCCCATTGCTGACCCATCCACATCTCACATTGCATCCTAATACTCAGAAAAAAAAATTCCATTACTCGCCCGTCATACCCATCTTTTTCAAGGGCATAACAGGCAAATATTATTTCTCTGGCTGGTTTTCTATTTTCTTCACCGGTTTGGCTTCCTACTTTTCTTCCTTGATATGGTCTAAACTCGATTAGTTCCTGACCCTCTGATGTTAATCTCAGCTTCTATGTTGAGGATTTAGCAGATGTTCAAATTTTTAAACTTAAGTCTGAAATTGAGCTCTGTGGACCTGATCTCTGATTTAAGCTCCATGAAACTACTTATTGAGCAGTTAACTATATAACAAAGGTTGTTTCACATGCAAGATTTAATTTGATCCTAATTATACAATGTGTCTCTCATCATTTGATTTCTATCATACACTGTCTTATTTTTCTAGTTGTCTTGTTATGTGTCTGCCCAAAAACTTGTAGAGAATCTTTTATAGACCTGAAAAAATTTCCCTTACCTGCAGCCCAATTTCTTAGCCAAATGCTTGCTGATCTTATAAATTAACTCAATTCTAAATCAGAGGCAGTAAGAGAAGAGAGAGACGAAGGAGTAGGGATAGAAAGCATATTAAGTGTCTGTAAATGAATCTCAGCTAAATGCCTTATTTTAATTTATTTAGAAATACAGTTATTCAAGCAACTGTGCAATTCCTGTCCTTCTCCTCTCCTCTTTCAATTTTTCTTAATACCAAAAATAAAAGGTATGCTTTAAGTATTCCATTCAAAATAAAAGTGCAATTACATTTTAAAAATGTGTCCTTTGCCTTCCATTTACAGAAATCATAGCAGTAAATGGTTTTAGCCAATAAAATGAATCGCAGGAATTTCGATGCATTGCAAAGCTGAAAAAAATTCATTAACATCCCCTTTATCCAGTAAGAAGCCATGTTTGTATTCACTGGGGAATTTAAAGGAAAAAAAAAAGTTTTGGAGAAAGCCTATTGATTTTTGCTTAATAATACAAGAGAAATGAAGGTGGATTGCCAGGTACAAGTTTCTCTGGCAATTATGAAGAGATAAAAAAAATTACACCAGCACAATGTTGAAACATATCCAGTAGCTATTATTGATTTAGGAATGTAAGTCCAAATCAAAACTATTAGAAAATGTAATTACTTTCTGACAGTTTTTTTCATATATATTTTACAAACAGACAGCATTCCACTTACCTTAGAAAGCTTTGTTTTTAAGCAGTTTCTGGCCTTGCTGTAATAACTCTTGCTTTTTACCCAATTTACCAGCTGGATTGTTTCTTCTAAAAAACTAAAAAAATGTATTGTGTAATTTGTGAATTAGTCAAGTTTAGGTAGAAACGTGTACGCCAGACTTTTAAGGCCAAAATTTTGTTCTGTCAAGAGTCCAAGAGTCAAGTGCTGAAGGCTTTGTCATAGTTTTTTTTAATGGAATTGAGTTTTTATGAGGGTGTTGGTATTTGATGGGTTATACAAGCTTTTTGAAAGTCATGTAGTACAAAAAGAGAAATTGTAATATGGGGTACTCATCCAAAAGTGCACAAGCTGAACTGATTTAGAAAGTCAGTAGAGAACGTAAGCAAACATAGGTCACATATACTGTATCACTTTTATATAAAGGAAGATGACTGTTATGTTCAATTACTACTATGTTGTCAATTTAGTCTGTTCAGTGTTTAGCATTTAAAAAAAGAAAGAAAAAGAAAACCCAAGCAATGTAACGCAAACAATAAGTTAATCCAAGTATTTGACCAGCTTGTAAATTTTTAATAAGCTGTCTAATTATGATAATCAATTTGGTTATACTGTCTAGAAAAAATTTAAATAAACGCTTCAAGTTTATGTGATGAGAAAGCCAGGTTAAATATGCCAGTTTTATTCTTTTCTTTACACTCATATTCCTCCTGCCCCCTATTGATAATATTAGCTGCTAGGCTGATTTTCTGCTATATGTAGAAATATAATGAAACTTTGCATATTTGCCTTTCTTAAACAGGCAACTTACAGTTGATCAGATTCGGATCTATTATTCAGTATTTCCCTAATCCAAACTCTCATGATAGGAACTTAGAACTTTTATTACCTAATTAGATGAAGAGTAAATTTTCCTGTTTTCTGGATAGAGTACACTGTGGTTTCTCAGTGTCAAAGAGTTCAAATATTTAACTCAGTGGATGTCATAATGTTGGAAAAATTCTGAGTTCAGAAAAAGTTATTTCTAAGCTAAAACAGAATGAGAATCTGGGTAATACTCTGTGAAGACAGTAGTGAGCACCTGGGTGCTGTTTTTTTTTTTCCAGTTAAAAAGGAAGTGAAGTCTGTCTTCAATAGCAGCTGGTGAAATGATTAGGGTTTAGAAGGGCAATTGAACTAGAAGTCTTGTATAGAGATAATTAGTTTGATTGTGAGGATATGACTGCGTGGTTTAATTTCGAAAGTGGAGTCTATGCTTTATATAAAAAATAAAACAACACATTCTTCTTTGCTGTTAAGAAGAGAATTTAAGGTATGGCCACCCTTGTTGTGTTCTCACCTTGCATTTCAATGAAATTCAAGAGGGGAAGATTGGGTGGTCAGGCTGAGACATGGTGCAGATGCCTGGGATCCAAAATCGGATTCAACTGTATAGGCCTGAGTTTGAGAGATGAAAGAAAGTCTTCAAGTGAGCTCTTTCCCTTTGAGATTTTGATAAAGCACAAAATAATTGTGCAATGGAATAGCTACCGAGGAGGAACACATTCTTTTTTAAGGCAGAGATGATTCTAGCTGCTACTCAAAATATTTAAAGTATAAGACACTTTGAACATAATAAAAACCTAAAGAAAGTTATATAGCTATCCACATACTCATCACTGAGCTTATATACATATTTTTTGCCAAATTTGCTTAATATTTCTCATTCTGTTATAAATAAATGCATTTTATATATATGACTAAAACCCAGCCATTCCGCCCCTTCTTGACCCTCTCTTCTCAAGTTAGCGTCTCTCCTGAATTTGGGATATAGCATTCCCATGCATGCTACTTAGTATTTATTATTTATAATTACGCATGTAAAAACAGTATTTGCATATTTTTTGAAAACTGACATAAGCAGTGCCATATTGTATATATCTTTTTTACAGTTTCATTTTCTCCCCTCTTAACATTATTTTTAAAGATTTAGCCATGTAGATCCTGCATTTATTGAGATTGCTGCACAATATTCATTATATAAACATGTCAGTTCATTCAACTGCTTTCCTACTGAGGGACAGTTAGATCTTTTCCAAATCTTACCAACAGTGCTCCAACGAACATCTGTGTCTGCATCATCTTGTAGACGTGTGCGAGAGTTGATTCATATGATATGCCCATATTCAACTTTTCTACATATTGTCAAATTGCTTTATAAAGTAACTGTATTAATTTTGGTGCCTCTTATTAATGTATAAAAGAAATAATTTCTGAACATCTCTGGTACTGCTTTGGGTCATCAAATTTAAAAATTTTCCCCAACCAAGTGGGTTTAAAATGGCATCTCCTTGATGTGTATTTTCCTGATTACTGGTGAAGTGTGTGTTTACTGGGACATTAGTTACCCACAAACAAATCTATTTTAATATGTATATAAGAGATAGCCTAAAAAAAGATCTACGAGTATATGGAAGTTATCATTGTGCTGACGCCACACTGTTTAACTTACTGTAGCATTATGAACATTTTAGTATATTGTGGGTGATAACTTCTCTAATTACTTGTCTTCAAAATTATTTTGCCTAGTCTTGACCTTTTCCTCTTCCTTCTCAATTTTAGAAATATGTAGCCAAGGTTTTGGAAAAAGCCTTTTGAATTTACAACATTGAATCTGTAGATGAATTTGCAGAGAACTGCCATCTTTAAGTGTAATTCCTGATATGGTATATTTTCTATTAATTTAGGTCTTCTTTATGTTCTTCAGTAATAATGTTAAAATTTTCTCATGTTTTTAGATTTATTTGTAGATATCTAATAGTTTTTATATTGGGTACATAAGAACTAATATTTTTGTATGTTTTACTATAAATGGTAGTTTTTAATATTAATATTTTAAGCATTTGTTCATGGTGGATAGAAATACTTTACTTTTTGATTATGATCTTTTATCCAGAAAACTTGCTGAACTCTATTGTTAGTTCTGCTAATTTGTCAAAAGATTTTCATAGATATTTCTATATAGGCAACCATATCGTCTATTCATTTCCTTTATGTATGTACTCAAAAGCAGAATTGCTAGATGCAATAATACATAAATCTTTAGCTTTAGTTAAAAGGTACTACCAGTTTTCCAAAGTAGTTGTACCAGTTTACATTCTATCTGGCAATCTACGAGAGTTACAGTTGCTTTTCATCCTTGCTAACGTTTTGTGGAGTCAGTCTTTTAAATTTTAGATGTTTTGGTAGGTGTGTGATATCTCCTTGTCATTTTATTTTTCTTTTAGATACAAAGTCTTGCTTTGTCACCCAGGCTGGAGTGCAGTGGCGTGATCACGGCTCACTGCAGCTTTGAACTCCTGGGCTCAAGTGATCCTCCTGCCTCAGCCTCTTAAGTAACTGGGACTACAGGTGCATGCCACCACACCCAGCTAATTTTTTTTATTTTTTGTAGAGTGGGGTCTTACTATGTTGCCCATGCTTGTCTTGAATTCCTGGCCTCAAGTGATCCTCCCACCTCAGCCTCCCAAAGTTCTGGGAATATGGGTGTGAGCCACCATGCCCAGCCCTCTCCTTGTCATTTTAATTTGCATTTCTTTGATTACTAATGATGTTTGAGTACCATTAATATGTTTATTGGTTATACAGCATATTGATATTCTTTTCTGTGAAGTATCTACTGACACATTTTCCCCATTTTAAAATTGGATTTTCTGCTTCTTAAATAGTTGAAAACATATCTATAGGATAGAAATGCAATTGATCTGTAAGACACAAATCCTTTGATGTAAGTTTCTCCTAGCATACAGTTAGTTTTCTTACCTTCTTAATGGTATCTTTGAGGGAACAGATGTTCTTTATTTAACAATGTCCAATTTATTAATCCTTTATGATTATTATATGTTGTATCTTAAGAAATTCTTGTCTATCTCCAAATCAAGAAGATATTCTCTTATGTTTCTTTTAGAAACTCTATTGTTTTGGCTTTCATATTTAGGTCAATAACTATTTCCAATTTAATTTTTGTCTATGATTGTAATGTTCATAGATATATCTAATTGCTTCATTATCATTTATTGAAAAGACCACCCTTTTTAACTGAGTTGAATCAGCATTTTTGTTATAAGTCAGATGACTATGAGTGTGTTACCAATTTTGAGATGCTCTATTTCATTGTTATCTGTCTCCAAATTTTTCTGCCACCCCTTATGATGTCTTTCTTTGAGTCATGTTTTAAAATTTTCAAATGTTTCCTTTTTGTAATTCTTTTTATTTTTACTTTAAATATTTAAAGTTATGTTGTTAGGTGCATATAAATTCAGAAGCATTATATCTTCCAGGTGAATTAATTCCTTCATTCACTTAACAAATTTTATTGAGTATCACAGCAGGGATACAGCAGTGAGCAAAAGAAAAAAAATCTGTTTACATGGGTCCTACATTATAGGACCCATGACTGAGAATGACAATAAACAATGTAAAGTATATGTATGTGTATGTGTATATCTACACACACATGCATGCATATCTGTACACATATGTATGCATGCATACATACACGTTCATGTACACATATGTTTACGTATATATAAGTTACATGGTGTTAAGTGTGTTATGGAGAAAAATTGCTGGGAAGGGTGGCAGGTTGTGTTGGAGGGTGATATTTGTGATTTTAAATAGGGTGAACAGTGAAGGCCTCACTTAGATGGTGACATTTCAGCAAAGCCCTGAAGCAGGTAAGGGTGTTAGTCATGCAAATACCTGAAGGCAGAAGATTCTAGGTGGAGAGTACAGCAAGCACAAATGCCCCATATAACATATTCTAAGAATAGAAAGAAGGCCAGTGTGGTTAGATTAGAGTGAGTGTGAGGGAAAGCAGTAAGAGACAAGTGGTAGAAGTAACAGGGCAGACAAACCGAGTAGTGCCTTGAGAGCCATCTTAATGCCTCTGGATTTTTATTTTGAGTGAAATGAGAATCCACTGGGAGGCTTTGAGCAGAGGAGGGATATGATATAGCTTCTGTTTTAACAGGATCACTTTGGCTACTGTGATGAGGATAGACAGAAGGTGAGTGAGGGCAGAAGTAGGAGACCATCAGGAGGCTATTGTCATAATACAGGGGAAAGATTATGGTTTGGAGGAAGATGATAGGGGTGCGGGTAGTGAGAAGTGGTCTAGCTCTGCAAAGTTCTTTTAAAGACAGAGCCAAAAGAACTCACTGATGGTTTGGATTCATAATGCAAAAGCATAAAAGGTCAAGGATGTCTTCAAGTTTTTGGTCCAAGCAAGTTTTATGTCCTGTTGTATCTCTAATAATTTGTGTTTGCCTTAAAATCTATTCTAAATTATATTAATGCTGTTAAGTACTTTAAGTATTGGCCTTTTATTTTCAACCTTTTTGTGGCCTCTTTAAGCACCCTATAGCAGGATTTCCTTTTTAAAATCCATACTCAGATCTTCTAAATTTTACCAGGTTAGTATATTTAGATTTACAGTTAATAGTGATATTTCTTTCTACCACCTAATTTTGTGCTTTCTATATTTTACTGTGCTGATTACTTTATTCTCTTGTTTTCTCTTTAGTGTTTTGGAAGTTATCTGTTTTGTATTTATTCTTTTAGTACTTACCCATAAATATATAACCTACCCTTCTCCATTAACAAAGTCTAAAGAGTACTTCTCTACTCCTCCCAAAACATATGAGAACAAAACATTCTTGGACTCTAATCTTCCCTTCCATTTCCTAAATTATTGTTTTCAGTTTTTTACCTTAAACATTTCATAATATTCACAAAAGCGTAGAGACAAGTATAATAAACCCCATATACTCTTCACTCAGCTTCATTATACCAGTATATTCCCATTCAGTTCCATCTATATCTCCTCATTTCCCCTCACCCCTTCCACTTATCATTAGATATTTTAAAGCAAAGCCAAACATTTTAGTATAAATAATTGTATATATTCTCTAAGAGGGAAATGGTACACTATTTTAGTTCCATTTTGTTTGTATTCCCTTGAATTGGTTATTGTTATTACTGTTTTACACAGAGGTACCTATTTAGATGTACTCACACATTTACCAATTTTATTGCCCATCTTTGCATTCTGCATCTCATTCATTAATTTTGGCTTTAGTTCCCTTCTTCTTAAACTACATGTTTTTAGTAGTTCCTTCAGCAAAAGTAAACGGCTGTAACTCCTTGTGAATTCTTCCAGTCTTTGTCTCATTTTTAAAAAAATTTGTACTGCCTATTGAATACTACTTACCCAGGAGTAAATACTTGGCTGACAGTTATTTTTCATAACATTTTGAAGTTATTTCCCCATTGCCTTCTAATCCTACTGTTGCTTTTGTGAAATTGGCTGTCAATCTAGTCACCGTCTATTTCATGTTCTATCAATTGCGTGTGGCTGTGCATTTCTAGTTTGTTTTTCTTAGACTTCTTGAAGCTGAGAATTTTGGGATGTAATCAATTCTGACAGCTTTCACTGTTATCTCTTTAAATTGCCTCTCCCCATTCTTTCAATTCTCTTTTGGAAATTCTTGTTTTAAAAATATTGAACTTTCTTAGTTGATTTTCCATGATTTTTAACTTGTTTTTCATGATTTCTGTGTCTAGACTGCAATGATATTCTTAGATTTATCTTTCAATTCTCTAATTTTCTTTTCAACTGTAGTTTCATTTCTCAAAGCTCCATTGATTTCTACACAGTTACTGATTACTTATTTATTTTCTTAATGCCTTACCTTTTGGGTTAGGGTGATTAATTCCTTCTCTCATCACTTTAAAAATGCTTTTTACATTCTCTTTCACATTGTCTTTCAGTTTTTTCACATTCTTGCAGCTCTAATCATCTTGTTTTTGTCTATGGATCTTTCCTATCCATGGTGGATTCATCCCTAAGTGATTGTGACTCATTTTTAGAGGAGATTCATTTGTTGCTTTCTTTTTTTGGTGGAAAATCTCCTCCTTGAAGGCTAGGATGTGAAAGAATTTCTCCAGAGTAGTTTGCCATTCCCTCTTGCCATATTACACAGGGGCATCACTGATTTAGGATGGATTTTTGTGATAATTTCTCAGCTTAGAGTTCCCCAGACCACAAAGATAGATGAAATTAAGATTACAAATCTGTGTTATTTATAAACCTGGAGTTTAAATTTATCATAAATACATTTGTTTTTTTTTTCTTTATTGTAAGCTTATCCAGAGTTAGATGTTTCCCTGTTGTCTTACTAGGCAGATTTTAAAATAAATGAATTTCTAGAATTCCTAGACTATTGTACTATACTACAACAGAAGTTTATATTTATTGTAGTAAATGTGGAAAGACTAGAAAATACATGATGAATAAAATAAAAATTACCTGTTAGTCTATCACCACCAGACTGACGACCACTTTAACATGCTGATATTCCTAAAGTTCTATTTTTTGTAAACAGATTCATTTTTTCAAAATTAGAATTAGACTAAATAGTACATTTTACTTTATAATCACTTTTCACTTAAAAATCATCTTTATTATTTATTTAAAATAACATTTATTTATGTAACATTTATTATTTATTAAAATAATATTTAAAATCTATTTCAATTAATGTTATAAAAAGCTTGCATATCTTTAAATATTTTTCTACAATAGGTTTTCAACTAGTATGATTTTGCTCATTTGGGGGACTTTCAGCAATGTCTGGGGGCATTTTTGATTGTCATTGATCGCGAGTGCTACTGGCGTCTGGTAGGCAGAGGCTAAGAATGCAGCTAAGCATCCTACAATACACAGGATGGCCCCTACCACAAAGAATGCAAGCTCTTCTTTTGTAGAGGGACAATGTATGGTGTTGGATATGCTTGGACCTGTCATCAAATTCAGGCTCTGTTCCTTAGTAGTTTCTGTGACCTGGACCTATGTTTTTCTAGCCTCAATCTCAATATCTGTACTATCAGCATATTAACACTTAGCTTGCAGAGTTTTTGTTAGAATCTGAGGGCACGTGGGTAAAATCTCTGGTAATAGTAGGTAATTAACAGTTACTATTACAGTGATAGAACATGTGTCTTGTTGAGCACCCAAATGTGGAATATCTTGACCAATATTTCGCTTCCGGTGGACCAGTAAAAAGCGGGCATTATTGAGTTGGACTCTACTGGGTTGTAAAACAATTCCTTCAGGCAATCGTAGTCCCTTCTTCAGACAACTGGGACACCATTCAGTGCACTGAAGCAGTAATTGACTAGTAGCCTGAAAGCAGTACTAAATGAGTTTAACATAGCAGCATGTCATAGGATTTGAAATTATTGGGCAAGATATCTTTATGATAAAAATCACTTAACAGGGCTGGCCTTGAGCAACATTGTGAAACAGGCAAGGCTGCTCTTTGTTTCTCTCTGTCCACACCACTCAATGCCAAGCTTCACAGTCACTCCTGGGCAGCTGCCCTGCACCTTGTTCCTGGAGAATGTTATTCTTTGCCAGCTGTCACCGCAGAAGTATCAGCTGATCAGAATTCCCTGTACATGTTAGCTAACAGGAACACCAGTGGGAAGTGAACTTTAATAGCAGCCTTCTAAAGACCAAAGTGACTTTAGAACTACAATTTAGGGGGGAATTATAGGTAATGGAGAGGATAGCAAGAGGTGGGGGAAACTTTCCAGCACCTCCAAAATTGTATTTCCATATACTGCTGCTTTCTCCTAAGACTGATTAGGCTTTTGAGATTTAGGTAGAAATTCTGAGGGTCACTTTGAAGAACTGTAAAGTACTTGCAGGTACTGTATGTTTATTTTAATTTATTGAGCATCTCTCACGTGGGATACTGTGCTTGTCAGTCTTGCATACATTAGTACCTCAGCGGATATTTATATTTCTCTTCTGACACAGATAATCTCATTTATAGATGAGGTGGAAGGAGGCTGTATGAATGCATCACGGAAGTTGTGAACGAATACATTTTCATGCCATTTATGTAAGAAGAGTTACCAGGTCTTCCTCTACCAGCCCTGAAAAACACAAGTGACATTTCCACACTAGTTAAGAGCTTAGGATTTCGGTACTTCTATATTCAAGGTTCCAAGGGATTCTGCCAAGATAAATAGCTATTGGTCCTAGGGTAGAGGAAAAATTATTATGGTTTATTTCAAGTACTTCATGTCATCTTTATTGCTAATTATTGCTAACGTAGTTCTGAAAAGGATGGGTTGTAAATCTACATATGTGTGCATGCACATGTACAGGTATGTACATGAGTGTGTCTGGTTACGTACACGAAATTTTTAATTGAATTGGTTTTTGAAGAGTCTGAGTCCATTGAACAGTGTCTCTTAACCTGTCCCAAGTAGTTTTAGAAATAGTTAGCATTGCCTAAGTATATACAGCACCTGGTCTATTTTGTTTATCCTCTGTAAACACTGAAATTGGTATACTTTCACTGTTTTTCCTTCCACTTGATAAAGTTCATTATGGTTTGCAGGATTTTGTCTGATGGATTTTGAAGAGACTTCCAGATAGACATTGCAGGACCCATTTGCTGCTTGTCACATATTGCCTTGTGCTTTTACACCAAGAGAGAGCAAGAGCTTTGGAGTCATAGAATAGAGTTCTCATCCTGCAACATACTGTCAATTTGACCTTTCTGAATCTTATCTGTAAACTGGGGGCCATAATATCTACCAAATGTTGGGAAACTGTAAATACTATATTTAAAGCACCTAAAACTATTTGTTGCACACAGTAGGAGTTTGAAAAAAGGTCTGTATCTGTTTATATATTTATCTTATAAATGAACTACTATATATTGAAGGCACTAAACACTATGTCCTGCATACATAGTGCTCCATAATTATTTTTTTGGACAGCTTCAAAAATTGTGTTTTATTCATTTGCTGTATATATCCATTCATGGCAACAATTGACAACTGTGAATATTGGTCCTCGAATATGAGAAATCACAGTGGTCCACCAAGAAAGGCTGCTGCTTCTAAAACTTGTCTACAATGCAATGTCACAAAAGTCTCCCAATTAAAAAATCTTTGTGTGTGCGTGTTTAATATTTGTGAGTAGAAAACATTTGTGTTAGTGTTCACAAGTTGATATGCTTTCATATCTTGAAAATTAGAACCATAGTTCAGAGAAGAGATTCTTAAATGTCATGAAAATTGCATGCAATAATTTTCCTAATTTCTCTTAAGAATATTTTGGGAATTTTAGGTAATGTTTCTAAAGTTGGATAAAAGATGACCTATAGAGGTGAAATGCATTTTTCTTCTCTCCAGGCTTAGGATGGGCTATTTCCACATATCAACTGAAACAAGATCTTGACTGATGCACTCGGTTTCAAAAAACAGGTCAAGGTTTTCTGACATTGCTCTGAGAGAAAGAAGAATCAGAATGTCTGGAAAAAAAAATTGAGATGTCAGTCTTCTCTCTTTTACATAGCAAAAATACAGCAAGTTTCTGTTATTATCTCATGATCTGAAGACTCACAGGCAATGTAGGAGAAAATTCTGCTTTAGATGCTTCTAATGTGCCTAATTCTTTCAGGAGGAACATAGAATTCTGAACTCAGATCTTGACTGGTATGTGAATAGGATGACATACATTCTTGATTTTCACAGGGTCACTTTTATAGCTCAGAGCCTATAGGGCAGAATACAAAATAGGACCAGAATGCCCTAGAACAGCTGTCCTTAAAATATCATTCTAAATGTTCCAAGGAATAACTGTGTTCATGATGGAAATAAAACCTTCAGCAATGCTTACAAATGATACTAATTCAAACAGCACCTGTACAATTGATCTCATTGTGGTTGATGGTAAGCAGGGAGACCCAAGAGAACAGTACTGCATCATAAAGTGCTTTGGAAATACCAAATGGTGGCCTGGATTTCTCACTATGCTGTTGGTTCCTTTAGGGCAGGAGGGGTATATTGTTTATCTTTGCAGCATCTGTACCAACTCTTAGACAGTATTGTTCATGTGGTTGGCATTCAATAACCATTTGTTGGTTATCGACTACACTGACAAAGGACAGGCTCCAGGCCACATTAATTAGGGCTGTAAAATATGTCACTTGGAGTTCTGGACAGACTTCTAAGTCTTCACTTCCTGAGAGAGGTCTGTATCTGTTTTGGACAGCTTCAAAAATTGTGTTTTATTCATTTGCTGTATATATCCATTCACGGCAACAATTGACAACTGTGAATATTGGTCCTCGAATATGAGAAATCACAGTGGTCCACCAAGAAAGGCTGCTGCTTCTAAAACTTGTCTACAATGCAATGTCACAAAAGTCTCCCAATTAAAAAATCTTTGTGTGTGCGTGTTTAACATTTGCGAGTAGAAAACATTTGTGTTAGTGTTCACACTGACAGAGGAACGGAAGACACATAGTACATCTTGTGGCTGGGAGGTGTCACTGCACTATTACTCATATGGCTCTGGATTGAATGAGTTCCTAAAATGAATGTGCCTATGTGTTTTTTTCTTGGGGGTGGGGGGGTGGTTGTCAGAAAACTGAGTGTATTATATGATATATAAATTGATGTATCTATGTTTTTTTATCTTGATGCTTCTTGAATGTAACTTCCTTGAAAATCATATTTGTGTCTGTTCTGTTACACTGAGATACAGTGTTGTGTAATGGATAAAAAAACAGAATCTGGATCACACTGCCTGAAGGAGAAGTTCTGGCTCTGCCAATTACTGTGGGCAAGTTACATAACCTGTCCGTGTCTTGGTGTCTTTATCTGAAAAAATGGGATTAGAAGGATATTGTGAGGATGAAATAAAGTTAATGTACATAAAACATCTAAAAGGGTACTTGGCATATGGTAAATTTGCAGTAAAAGGTAGCCATCTGACAGAACCTTGTGCTTATACTTTGCAATGGAATTGGAGAACAAAAACTTCTATTTTATGAGCAGCTACTATATACCTATTGTTTTAATAACTTATTTATTATGAAGCAAAGTTTTGTATACAGCAGATTTGTCTTGTCTCATATCCAAGGATATCTAGTAACTGTAAGGCTAAAGTACCTGTATTAGTTCCCTGAGACTGCTATAACATATTAATCACAAATTTAGTAGCTTAAAATGACAGAAATGTATTCTCTTATAGAACTGGATGTCAGCATTCTGAAAGCATTTTCACAGGGCTGAAATCAAGGTGCCAGGCGAGGCCACATTCCATTTGGGTACTCCAGAGGAGAATGCATTCCTTTCCTCTTCTAGCTTCTGGTGGCTGTCAACATTCCTTGGCTTATAGCGGCATCAGTCCCAGCTCCGTCTCCATGGTCACATTGCCTTCTCCCCTTTCTGTGTAAACTCCCCCTTAGAGTAGACCCATGATACCAGGCAAGGACTTTTGCCTTCTAAGCAAGTAGTCTGAACATTTCATCCTGGTGACAAACTGCCTTCTTAGAAACAGCTTCTGGTTATTTTAAAAATATTTTTTAATCTTTTAAAGAATCTTTAAAAATCTTTTTTGAATTTCTTTTTTTTAGTCTTTAGAAAATGTTTTAATAATGAGTCAGTCATTTTACTTCAGAAAGGATAAATATTGCTCTGTGTGGGGAAAAAAGTAAAGAATATTTTCTTTTGTTATTTCTTTTTTTGCTCCCCTAGCTTAACACCCATAATTTTTAGAAAGCATAGATTTGCTATAGCATAACTACTATGGAGTTCTATCTGTGTAAAAGTCAGGCTAACGTTGGTTCGTTGAAATACCTATGTACAACATAAACATTAAAGCACAAGCAATTGTTGCCTGGCAAGATTGAAAGAAAAATGAAATATTGGCAATTACAGAGGGATGGATGGCAAGAAATAGCTGAAGAAAGGAAATGGTGCACTAGCAGATGAGTAGAAATTGGCAGCCTGGCTGAGAAGAGAGCCCAGGTCATTAATATCTTTGTCAAATTTTTGTTTCCTTTGTTTTACCTGTTTTCCCACTGTCTTGCAATATTTGCACATCTGAGAACTAATACAGCTGTAATTGGAATAGATTATTCCCAAAGTGTATTTTTTAAAAATTCTTAGTCACAAGAATGAGCTCTAACCATGAAAATCGTATCTAGACTAGACTTTAGTAGGTTCTCCATCCAAAAGAGAGACAGAAAGAGAGAGAGTGTTAGGGTCAACTAATGACTTATTCCTACATATGTTTTAAAAACTATAATATAGAGTGAAGACACAGACAAATCTAGTAGAATTGCAGTAAAAATTAAAATAAACACATTTTGAGATTAATCCCATTTACCATCATGTGAAGGAAATGGAATTTTCTCTAGCTATTTTGGAGAAATAACATCAGATTGGAAAAGAACAAGAAAATGAGGCAAAACAGAAAAATAATTGTCCCAGATGTTCTCTGGGTATCCCTGCATCATCCCTTGACTAGTAGTGACTTTCTATTTTAAAATCCATCCAAGGACCAAGAGAGAAAATAAAATAAAATAAAATAGCACCTGAGTTCTCCAGTGGGAAGGGGTTATATAATGCAAGGAATAAATATTCGTTAGATATTATCAGTGCTCCTCAAGACAAAGAAAGCTCTACATCGATTAAACATTTTCTCACAGGAATATCACAAATAGATTAGATATCAGCAAATGTGGTTCCTAAAATGCTCAAAGTGCATTATTCACAAAAATGAGAACATTATTTATATAGATGCTGCAATTTTTTGTTAAAACCACACATAAAAATATGTACATAAAACCAACTACCACCTCACCTCCAATTTTGTTATTCTCTCTCTCTCTTTCTTTTTTTATCTTGAAATAACCTTTGTGGTAAGGTTAATTCTCTGGTCTGAGAATAGTAGCCCAGAACCTAAGCTACCTTAGACTATCAAATTACAGTGGAAAAATCCAAAGTTTCATAAAATGGCTGAAGTTAAAGAGAAGTTATTGAGAGATAAATCTCAATGGGTTAGACTGCTGGCCTAAATTAGCGAATCAAGCAGCTTTTGCAGCTTAAAAACCACTGCAAATCTCAGTGGCTCAAAATAACATTGTTTACCTTTGATCTTGGCTACATGTTGGGGAGCGGTGGGGGTGTGGTGTGGTTTGGGGGACATCCATGCGTCTCTTTTTTCCTAGCCAGATCACGTTCTTCTCATGGCGATGGTGGAAGCCAGAAAGAAAAAGCCCAACCATTTGAACATGTGTCAGATCTGTGTCCTATCTGCTAACATCAAATCTGAATAAGAAGTGCAATGAGAATTGGCCAAAGTGAGTCATGACCAAGCCAGACATTAATGAAGCGAAGACACGCTTCCCATGGAAGTGGAGGGAAGAGACTGACTATATCTGAAAAATAATCCAAATTACCACAAATACAAACAACTTACTTTTGTCCTACTCATAAGCAGCTTAGGGAAGAGCAGTGACAGCCACAGTATTACGTGGCACCTAATGCCATTTCCCAGACAGTCTTGGCTTCTAGAGGAAGCCAGAGATGCAGTGCACGGTAGTGGCCACTTCCTAGCATTCTTTGCGACCTCTATTTCTGTCTGTGACTGGGAAAGGGAACTGCCAGTTGTCATCTATGTGTCATAAAGGGAGGTAGTGTTCTGCAGCGGAGAGAGCTTGGCCTATGCTATCAGAGAACCATGGGCCAGATTCCAGTTCTGATACCTACCGCCTACGTGACCTTAATAAGATCATTACTTGTGAGTCTCATTTTCCTAAATGCAAACTGAGAATAATAATATCTTCCTCCCAATATCCTTGTGGAAACAAAATTATCTCATGAGTGATATGTCTAGCATGGTACCCGGCCCCCAGTAGGTGCTTTCTTATCCCCTAAAGACCCAGGGGGTTTCAGAAGGAGTAAGTAGTATGAATGACGTCAACCTCTGTGACACGATTCATCTCTATATTATTGCTCTGAATGGCACTTACCTCTGGTACTACTGTTTTACTTTTAATATGCCTCTGTCGCTATAATTACATTAAAAAATATTTGGAAGAAAGAACTCATTGTATGCTCTATGTCTCATACAATCTCTTATAGAGTCTCACCCTGTGAAGCAGTGTCAGAAGACGGAGAAATTTGCTTTGAAATTAAGAGATCTCCGTGTCAGCCTTGGGCCTGCCACCTTGAGCTGGCAGTTTCCCTCTCTGGCTCTCTTTTCACCATTTCAAAACTGAGGAGATTGGACTGTGGCCCCTAGAACTGTTCCCAACACATAGTAAATGCTTAGTGAAAATATTTTTGGTGAATGAATACTCTCTATTTAAAATTTCATCAGACTCTAAAATTCTGTAATAAAGTTGACTTAAGGCAGAGAAATAAGTGAAATTTTTAGAATAAAATTAATTAAACGTTATTTCTAACAACACATTATCAGATTTCATACTTCTCCTTCCCAGAAAAATAATAAATTGAAGCAAAACAAATCCTAGGATAAAACATTTGCTGTGTGAAAACACAGATGTAAACATGCTTTCCTTTTGAAGTAACTTATGATTTCTATTTAACTATGAAAACAATATCTATTTAGGCAGACATCTTTCTAAGTTCATCATGTTGACAAAATCCCCCAACTGTGGTACACAGTTTGGCACATTTAGTCTGTTCTGATGAGTTACAGCTTTTATGTGATAACTCAATGGACCTGTTGGATATTGAATAATTTTCATGGGTTCCCTATTGACTCTCAATGACAAAAATTCCTGTGTCAACCCCAAATACATTTACCACCAAAACACAAGAATGTTCTTTGTTGGTTTCTTTTCTCTAAACAAATTGTCTGTAAACCTAGTTTTGCTATAAAAACATGAAAGAAATACATCTAAACATCTCACTCTATTAAAGTAGCAGGAGAGATGGTTGAAACCAGACCATTGTTATGCTTTCATATGAAATTCTTGGCAGATAATTTACGGAGCGTTAGGCAGTGTTGCTGTTTTTATTGCTACGCTGGCACCAACCTACCCTGGGGAACATTTTTTTGTTTTTCACTACCCTTAAGAAATTGTGAGACTTCCAAAGAGATAAGGAAGGATGGAGTATCTACTCTCCTTCTCTCTCCAGCCTGACTGTCCCAAGAGAAAATAGTCCAGCAATTTCTTCCAGACTCATAAGACATTTTTTGTTCTCCTAAACTGGCTGCTTTAGACACTTTGTATAGTAGTTAGAGCTTGGAATCTGGAGCCAGAAATGCCTGTGTTTAAATCCTGGCTCCATCCCCTGGGCAATTTACTTAACCTTTTTGTGGCTTAATTTCCTTTTCTATAAAATGCAAATTAGAATTACTCCTGTAGTGAAGATTAAATGAGTTACTATACATTAAGAGTGCAGTGGTTCCTGGCACGTAGTAAGCACTGTGTAATTATTTGCTACTGTTGTTATGTCAATAACGTCTTTCCTGGTTTATTGTTCTATTCCTGTTGTTTGAGGCTGGATGCTATTGTGGTCACAAGTTTGCCAACTCCTTCCCTTTTGCATTTTCACAATTCATTTCATTTTTAGAAACATCCATTCAAATTTGAGGAAAAACTGTAAATATTTAATAAAAGAAGTTCATCAGGCAGGGAGAAATTTCTAAGCTATTTAGAGCTGTTACTGTCTTTCTTCAGCTTTGGTATGTTTTATGTTTTCCTTGGGGCAGCAAACTCATTTGGAAATTGTAAAAAGAGTTGTGAAGCTCTGGTCTTGCATCAGAATGATTTTGGATGCATCCAATTTGCATGTTGAAAGTCATTTTTCCAGAAACACAAAGCCATCAGTTAGGGAAAATAATCATTTCTCCAATTCAGTGTCAGTAAAGAATTTCCTGCAGTGGGAATGAAAGACAAGCTTAGAGGATGCATCTGATAAGAAAGTAAAAATGATCAGACTTTATTTATAATGGAATTCACAATATATTAGGTACCTTTGGGGCATTGTTGTGTTCTTTTCATTAGTTTTTCATGTGTTCTGCTGTCTTTCATTAAGATGTCTCATCTCCCTCTTTCTAGAGAATCAAAGCAGGAATTTAAACTTCCAGGGCATATCAATAAGCCACCTGTTGTACAGATTCTTCATATTGTTGCTGCGTGAATGCAGAAGGAAAAAAAAAAGATGCAACATTTTTAAAAATCGAGGTGCTGCAAACTGGGTCAAATATTTGCCACTAAAAGTTAATGTCTTAGAATGCAAACAACTTATTTGACAAATCTCATAGATGGCTTAATAGAATACAGTAAATGTACAAAATGCCTGGACATTTTGCTGAAGAGAACAGCTTCCCTCCCTTGCCAAAAAAATTACCTTGGATACAATTAATATGTCCCTAGAATATATATTAGGAGGCAGCTTTTCACCTTTGATAATGTATAGCAGAAATACTTAATGCCTGCATGGCATCTGTGTTTGAAAACAAAGACGAAATGGTGCTGGGGTGGGGAGTGTTGTAGATAAGAGCAGGTGGCCTACACTTTAGGACACTCCAGTGTTGAAAGACTATTAAACAAAGGAATCCATTTTGAAAAAAACAAAACACAAATATTGTCCCTATGAGTCTGATGGAATGCAAAAATGTTCCTGTTCTTTTACGTATTCCTTTCCCTAGTTCAGGGTGGAGACAGAAAAATGGAGATACAGTCTTGCTGCTGTATCCAATGATACAATTCTTGTGACCTTTTCACATCTCTATGAATGAAATGCAGAAGGTGAGAAGAGCAAGTTCCATCTATTCTTGGGTAACATTTAAAAATATCTGCCTGTTTTCCTTTTTTACAGCCATATCCTAATTGACTTTCTTCTGGGCTCTCGTAAAATTCCTGTGTCAGGCTTCTTGTGTGGCCTTTCTCTTGGACTGCAAAAATAATTGCTCTCTCTTATGGGTCATTTTGACCATGTTACTTCTTTTTATTTGAGTCCTCTGGATTTGCCTATTACTTTTTTTTGTTTTGTTTTGTTTACAATAATTTATACTTTTATTTTGGAATTTTTTATTTTCAAATAGTATATATATATTTATTTCAGAATATTATGGGAGTACAAACATTTTGGTTACATAAATTGCTTTTGTACCATTTGAGTCAAAGTTCTAAGTGTGCCCATCCTCCAGACAGTGTGCACTGTACCCATTCGGTGTGAATTTACCCATCCCCTCCTCCCTACCCCATGCTCGATTTCCGATGAACGTTATTTCCATATGTGCACATAAGTACTGATTGATTAGTTCCATCTCAATTGCTTTTTTGCCTTTCAATTGCTTTTTTTTTTTTTTTTTGGCTCAGGAGAAAAACTTTCAAGCTTATTTTTAAAAATTTGAAAATATAATTGTAAGGCTGGTGGCAGGCACCCCTCCCCTCCCTAAAGAAAAAGAAGCCCATGAGTCCCGCCCTAAACTGTAACAAAGAACTCTCCACTTTGCCTGCCAAAAATTTGAGCTGAAGAGAAATCCCCATCCCCCAACTCCAAACCCTTTATAAGCCCACTCAACACTTTTGGGCACTCGACTTCTCTGGCCCCCTCTCTCCCCACCAGTGAACTTCGCCGGGAGCACTCTCTTTTCCTCCTCCCCCAATAAAGCCTTGTTGCTTGCCCTTTATACTTTGCTCATCTTTCTTTCTCTGCCGCTGCCCATCCAAAAACCTTACAATAATAAATCATGAAAAACAAAATAAATGAAAATTCCAAACTTAAATTCCCTATAATCCCTAAACTGTTTTGCTCACACACATATTTGACCTATTTCCTGTAACAAAATACCCCAAAACTTAGTGGCTTTAAAAACAATGCTTTAATATATCTCATGCCTTTGTGGGTCATTATTTGAGCAGATCTTGGCTGGGTGATTCTTCTGCTCCATGTAGTGTTGACTGAGGTCACACAGTAGTATTTAATTGGTCTAGAGGGTTATCTTGACCACAATGGCTTGGCTGGCCCCCTCCCTCACCAGATTTTCTAAGGGTCTCTCCACATGGTCTCTCCAGCAGGTAGCTGGAATCCTTACATGGTGGCTCAGGGCTCCAAAAGCGAAAGTTCCAGGATGTGTAAGCTGCCAGCATCTTAGAGGAGAGGACACTGGCACAATGTCACTTTTGCTATATTCTGTTGGTCAAAGCAGTCCCAGAGTCTGCCTAGATTCTCAGTGAGAAATGTCAAAGAATTCATGCCCATCTTTAATCTGCTGCATATAGTCCACCCTTTGGTCACAAATGATTTACATGTAAATGTGAATCTCACATGCAAAATACTCCTGTTCCAGATCACCCAAATCTCATCCCATTACATCAGGGATTGGCAAACCATGGCCTTCCACTTATTTTCATAACTAAAGTTTTATTGGAAAAGAGCCATGCCCACTAGTTTACATATTGTCTATGGCTGCTTTCTGCAGAGTTAAGTATTTGTAACAGAGACCTTATGGCCTCCGAGTCCAAAATATTGGCTACCTCCTGCTATCAGCTTAAAGTCCAGGATCTCATCTTCTAAATTAGGGCAAGGTACAGATGAGGCTCCTTAAGCACTGTATTTCAAGTACAGTTACTTCCCATTAATATCTGAAGACCTGTGAACTAAAGAGATGTGTTATAACCCCCACAATACACAATGGTGGCTCAGAGACAGGGTGACCTCAATAGACACTCTTCTTTCAAAAAGGATTGGTAGCCACATAGCAGTCACTAGTCCACAGCAACTTTCAGGTCCAGCCAAGCACATTTTGCCAGTTCCTTGATCATGGCCTTTACTTGCTCCTTGGGAAGACTTTTCCATGGCTCTTGGCTCTATCTTCTGGGCTTTTGATTCTGCCAAAACAATCCTTCCTTTTCTATGTAACCTGTGTTTGGAGCCCAGTAGTTTTCTCACCCTGCTTCCTGCCCAAAGAATGTTGGGATCCAACAGTGTCTTTTCATTTGGAACTGTCTCTGTCCCTTTCAGTCTAAGCTAATAAAATTCTTTTATAAACTTTTTAGGTTTTAAGGTATTAATTTATAATAAACTTTAGACAAGAGCCAAAACAGTATTTCTTTCTTAGACAGCTCCTTCTATACATTTAGCAGCTGTGACTCTTCTATGGAATGATGTCCTTAGGATTCTAAAAAGTCCCATTGCTTAACTGAGAAAGTCTATGAAGCATACCCTTAAAGATTCTTTGAAGTCCTACTAGGCACATTCTTAAATATTCCTGAATGGTCTTATAGCCATGCCTCGAAATCTTTACCCTGAAGTCATGCTTTACTGATGGAACCCTGGAATTGTCTCTGCCTTGAAGTTATTCATTGAGAATATTTTCCTGGGAGAGACTGGGAATAAAATAATTTTTTACTTTCAAATTAAGCAATTTAAAAAAAATTAAATTATGGCTATATAATAGTTGTATTTACTTATAGGGTACATGTGATGTGTTGATACAGGCATACGATGCGAATTAATCAAATCAGTGTAATTGGGATATCCATCGCCTCAGGCATTTATCTTTTTTTGTGTGTTAGGAACATTTCAAGTCTTTTATGTTAAAGTATACCATAACTTATTGTTGACTACAGTCACTTTGTTGTGCTATCAAATATTGTTCATTCTAATTGTTGCAGCTACTTTTTTGCTACTGAGCTTGGTAGCGAAGAAATGAATAATTACTCGAAACAGTGTTTAGAGACAAGGAGAGAGACCAAAATCTAAAGGAGAAAATGGCCTCCTCAGCTAACTCCCTCACCGTATTTATTTCCAAGGACACATGCAAAGGGTCAGGGCCTTTTGCTAATTTAACAACTTTCAGCTGACCTTTGCACTCAGCAAACAAGCAGCTTCAGGCAGGTGTTTTTACCTGACCCTTCATTCACCTTGCTCATGTTCTTTCCATCCATCCATCATTTCTTCTAGGCCCAGCCCCTACATGTCCCCCGTTTTATTTAAAATTAGAGATGGAGTGTGAGTAGGAGAGAGATAAGCTTCAGCCAGTGTCTCTTCATGAGGGCACTGGGAGGTCATCAATTGGCAGATCTGTGCTGGAAAATAAAAGAAAGTGACAAGAACAAGCATGACCGGTTGATAACATGGATATTTTTGGGTGGTCACGGGAATGCACCATGTTGTATTATGCAATTTGGTAACACCCACAGGAGGATTAGAAGAATGATAAACTACTGACTCTGTGATATTAAGCCAGTCTGTTCCATTCCTCTGCCAGGAACGTGGAGGCAACTATACTCCTCCAGTCCATGTCGAGTCATTGGTAGAGAGAGGGACCTCCGAGTCCCACCATGTTCGGGGCTTAAACACAGGCGGGTTTAAGATGTGAATGCAGTAAACTGTGGCTGTACTGCCTGGGAGAAATAGAAGGAGAAAAAGGCTGCAAAGCAGCCCTCAGGGTACCTGACTGCCATTACAGGCAACAGTAGCCAAATACGCCAGAAAAAGGTTCCCTGGGGTAGGAGGAGCTCCCAGTTGTGTTATCATAGCTGAGGCCTGTGTCTCTAGTTGTTTCAGTTGACCCCACGAGATCCTGGTCACTGTCATGGTGTTACGTGTCTGTCGCGGTGGGACACCCCGTCGGCCGCGGCTGGAGGGAGAGACGTTTCATTTGTGAAACCCAGCTCGTGATGCAGGTGAACTCGTCTGGAAGGGAACCACTCGGGACCTGTAGAAGTTTGTACACTAACATATCCTCTTCCCCATGTTAACACACCAAAAGGGCCATCCCGGGTTCCTGTGGAGTCCCACTGCCGCACCCCCACTTTGTCAGGGCGCAGGTTGGGATCGGAAAGGGAGGAGTAATGACGAAGGACCACGGTGGAGGACGGCTGGAGACTCGACAAAGTCAAAAAATTAAGAGTGTATAATGCTTTTGCTACTCTTTGTTGTGGAGGGGCAGGAAAAACCCTTGTTTTTCCTTTTTTTTTTTTTTTTAAGACAGAGTCTCACTCTCTCGCCTGGGGCGAGTGCCGCGGAGTCAGCCTAGCTCACAGCAACCTCAAACTCCTGGGCTCAAGCGATCCTACTGTCTCAGCCTCCCGAGTAGCTGGGACTACAGGCATGCGCCACCATGCCCGGCTAATTTTTTCTATATATGTTTTTAGCTGTCCAATTAATTTCTTTCTATTTTTGGTAGAGATGGGGTCTCGCTCTTGCTCAGGCTGGTCTCGAACTCCTGAGCTCAGAACGATCCGCCCGCCTCGGCCTCCCAGAGAGCTAGGATTACAGGCGTGAGCCACCACGCCCGGCCTCCAAATAAGTTTTTAAGGTTTGGTTGGTCTGCTCAATAACTGCCTGTGCATTAGGGTTATGTGGAGTCCCAGTGATGTGGCGAATGTTCCAGTCCTGTG
>RJWJ010020132.1:0-29439 GCA_004363605.1 Indri indri | reverse complement strand
CTTCCACTGGACCTACACAGAAATATTGTGACTACTGATATACCATAGATGTGTCTTTAAATGTCAACAATCTAGTTTAAAATTTTTTATTGTTCAGGCAGGTGTCTCTAATGTTAATTAGTATAGTTAATATTAACTGACACATATGGAAATGGAAAAATAAAAAGGCACAGTTAAGGCATATGACTTAAGTTCCATAAGTCATAGAAATTTATAAACTCAAGAGATCAAGAAACATATAAATTACACATAAAAATAAGCATCTTAGACATGCGTATCACCATATTTGAAAGCACAGACTTTTTTCACTGCCCTTGAAAATGGTGGAATGAATACACGTTTGGAGCTTAATGAAGAAGCTTTCTGAAGAAAATAAAATTTTAAAGTTGGAAGGAAGAGAATTTGGAAGTAAGGATGCTGGAGGATTTTTTAAAAATCACATGTTTCCTTAGAATTGTTGCTAAATATACATTACATATACATATGTTCAAACACTTATGACTACTGAAGAAGGAACTAACAATCTAAACCAGTTACTTCTAACCTATGGGTCAAGGAGTCAGTGGAACAGTTGCATGAATGCACATACACCAAGCATTCTCTGCAGTCTAAGACATTTCTCTCACATACATCCCATTATTTTTCAAATATTAACAGATACTAGTGAGAAGATAAGGGGATTTCTGGTTTAAAAAAACAGATACTAGTATGATGAAATACAAAATCATTTAAAAGCATAGCAGTTTTTTTTTTTGCCATTATGCCTAATTTGAGTCAACAAATGCTAAAAGCGTAATTTGTGTGTTAGAAGTGCAGGGTTCCTCATATTCAAAACAGGCCAGGACTTTAAGCTAATATACAAAGTTCCTTCTGGCTCTAAAATTATGATTTTAAGGGACTAAGAACTCTTCGGGTGAATTCTTTCGAAGTATTACATTATAAATATGTATACATACGTATATATAAATAATGCTTGCTATGTGCCAAGCACTGACCTAGCTTTTGTTTCAACGATAAATAAGAAATGATTCCAGACTCAAGTTCAAATTCGCAGGAGAGAAAGATACATGAACAGATAATAGAACCTAATAAATACTGCAGAACTGTTTCAAGCGCTTTGGGAGCACAGCTATATCAATGTCTCCTGGGGGAGTCTGAGAAGACAATGATTTATGAATTGGGTTTTGATAGGTGGAAAAACCGAGAGAGAAGAGTAAGCATTCTAGACAGGTGGTACAGCACATACAAAGGTATACAGAGTCATGACAATGCATGGCATGTTTGAGGAAGCGGCCAGTAGTCTGGTATGGTTGGATATTGAAGTATTTGGTGGGAAAACAAGATGAGACTAAAAAGGTAAAATGGATTGGGATAGACTGTAAAAGGTCCTGAACGATGTGCTTAACAATAGGTCTTGATTATGTCAGCAATACGGTTACTAAAAAGTTTAAGGAAAAGAGAGATATAAACAGATGTGTATTTCAGAATAACTCTAGAGAAGGATGATGGTGCGGAAACCAGTTTGGGAGTGGGGGGGCAACTGCAATAATTCTGTCGAAAGGAGAAGAAATAATATAGTGCAGTGTGAGTGGAAATGCAGAACCAAGGATGATTCCTGGGTTTCTAGTTTGGATAGGACAGATACTGATAACGTTATGAGAAATGGGATACAGGAGAAAGGCAGGAAAAAAAACCGGAAAAAGAGCAATATCCTTTGGAGAGCAGCTTCAGGAAGGAGGGAATGATTATCTTTGTCAAATGCTGAAGAGGTAAACTGAAAAGGGTACCCCTCCCAATAGTGGGCTCTCAAGTGGGTAAGGCGCGGAGAAAACACACGGAAGGAGTGTCCACAGGGTTAGGGACAAGGCTTTTCATTAAACTTTCCGCACCTCAGTTCCGGAAAGAGGAGCTCAGCGCTGAGGACCGGGAGAGGAAATCCGGCTCCCAGGAGCTGAGAGCCCGCGGAGGGAAGCGGCTAGGGCCGGGCGCCGATAGTTCAAGAGATGCAAAGCCCCGGAGCGGCCCAGGCGAAGGAAGCTTCGACTCGCCTACACCCGCTCCCGTCCATTCCACTTACTCCGCTCTCAATCCCTCGCAGCCGTCAGCTGTAGCGATTAGTACTCAAAGCCTCTACCAATCGAGACCTATGCATTCAAGGGAAGAGACTCCGCGCCCCTATTCGGCCTCTTCAACGAGCAGACGCATAACGAGACAGAAACAGCGGAAGGGCTACTCAGGAGCCAGCAGGGCTCAGCCCCGCCACTAGCTCGGGAGAAACCTCCGCTGACCGCCTCCGACCAGCGATCCCGGAGCGCTCCAGCCTCGCGAGATTTCCTTCCTTGCGTTACCGTAGGGCAGAACCGACCACTCTCTAATTTGCGCGAGAGGTAGGGGCGGGACCGGTTCTTTGTCCCTCCCTCTTGATCCACACCCAGGCTGTCGCTCGGCCTCTCGCAAAGTCTCGCGAGTTTTTCCGAGGGACACCGGACTGGGTGGAGAGAGCGAGAAGGGGAGACCGGGTGGGTGGCCCTACGGTTAAGGGGCCGTAGCTGGTTTAGCCGGCGCTGTGGTTGGTACTTCGCTGTTGGGGATGCTTTTAAGTTGCCCAGATCATTCTTCCCAATGGGTGATTGGGAAAATTAGCGGATAGAAAAATCTCGAGGGGTGGAGGCATTTTTTTCTCCTTGGCTCCGCCCTCTTCCTGTTCGGCGACTTGGGAGTCTGGCCCTCTGAGGGGGAAGGGAAGCTTGGCGGGGCTGCCGGAGAGTGCTTTGCGCACGCGCATGCCCGAGTATGTGAGTGTGTGCACGCGCACGCGCGCGCTCCTGCATTTAGGAAGCCTGGGAAGGACCGGTGTGCTAGGAGATGAGTGGGGAAAGCATAGTCCCCAGTCTGTGCTACCAGACACTCCTGACCGTGCGCTGACTCTCCCCACCCAGCCAGCAGCCTTTTCCAGAGAGGCTGTGGTTCATAGCCTCTGTTCGTTTTCACTGCAGGACCAGGCACGAAAGTAAGCGAACCTCGATCCTGAGGTCTTCCCTATCCACTCACCTTGTACTTTCCACCCCCCACCCTCCAGCAAAGTGTGTCTAGATTCTAGACTCTAGACGGTTTCTCAGAGTTTTGCATGAAGGGGAGATGCGTTTGAAAGCAGCAGAAGAAAATAGCTGGATCGTAAAAAGTCAGTTCGTTTTGATGAACACTTTATCTCTGCTTACCATGTGCTTTTCGAATGTGGATTGTCTATTCAGTATAAGATTTTATTAGCGAAGCAAGGGAGTTCCATATGCTCTGTTTTTATAGGAAAAAGTTTTAAAAGTTCCTCTTCCGCACCGGTATGGTGGTAGCAACTAAATTTTTCTGGTCTACATGGTAAATTACTGTGGTGTTTCAAAAGCTAAGAGGGAGAGTGAATTTGGGGTCTTTATCCTAATGCAAGAACCCGATGTGCAGTTATCTTAGGAGTTGTTTATCATGTATTGGCCTTTCCTTTCGCTGCCACTTATCCTTCCTGTTAATTGCCCCTACCCTTCTTCCCCCTTTTTCAGAAGTCTTGAAACGTTTTTCATGGAGGAAAGCCCAAAACTGCTGGCTTGGGGTGATTGATGTCAATTAGCAAGAATCATCAAAAGTGTATTTGAAGTGTATTTGCTATTTATTATGTTTCGTGTATTTAAGGGAATCAAATACAATGTATGTAAAAATGTTTTCTTCTAACAGTTTTAAGTTCTTTCAAAAAGCAAGAAAATATGTATGGACTATAATTTTGCCTGTACCTGGTAGAGTGACACCCCAATATGGTGTAGTTCATTCCTTGAATTTATACAGTTGCTTTCTGGTCATGACCCCATTAAATCTTGTGTTTTGTTGGACAGATTTCTTTGAACACATTATTCATGTTCCCTACAAAATCTTGAGGAAAAGACAGTCTTCTTGAGAAAATTAGAAATAATTTTTAAAATATTAAATGTTGCATGTAAACATTTGGGTAATATATTTTTCCCCTCACAGGTTAAAACAAAATGAAGATTTTTTCTGAATCTCATAAAACAGTGTTTGTTGTGGATCACTGCCCTTACATGGCAGAATCATGCAGACAGCATGTCGAATTTGATATGCTGGTGAAGAATAGAACCCAAGGCATCATTCCTTTGGCCCCTATATCTAAATCATTGTGGACTTGCTCGGTAGAATCTTCCATGGAATATTGTAGAATAATGTATGATATATTTCCTTTCAAAAAACTGGTGAGTGTGAAGTATAAACAAAATCATGATTTTGGGGATGTACTTAACTGCTTAAATACAATTTTTATATAAGAATTTGGTATAGGTTAGACTTATAACTGTTTACTACTTTAAAATGTACATGGAACTCCCTTTTGGGATTAATATATTATGAGTATTTAATTGAGGCCAATAATAACAGCTAACAATTATTGAGCACTTACATGTGCCAGGCATGTTCCAAAGTGCTTTTTATTTCTTAACTCCGTTAATTCTCACAATAGACATATGAGGTAGGTACTGTAATTATTGGGGAAATATTCAAAGTATGTAACAGTGTGGAACAGGGGCTGACCGTGGAGAACTGTTGGCAGCCCAAGCAGAAGGAATGTTGGCTGTAAGCAATTCAGCAAATTATGCTGGTATGTACCAGCTAAATATCTGTCTTGCTTATTACTGCCATGTTGTAGATGTGAAACTGAGGTAAAGAGAAGAAACTTGTCCTAAGTCACATAGCTAGTTAGAGGCAGAACCAGAATTTGAACCTAATTAGGCTGGCTGCTTGCAGTTTTGGTTGAATATATACTAAACTGCTGTAGAATATGGCCATATTAGAAAAAAATGCTTTTAAGAATGCAAGTGGAAATTATTTACCAATAAGAGAAATTGATAATTAATAGCAATTCAATTAAAGTTATCTTATGTTTCAATATCTTAAATGTCTTATTTTGGGAAAGTCATTTGGTTAGCCCCAAGTGGATGATTTGCTTTCTGTCTCGCTTGGAGCAGGTAAGCTGAGATTAGCTAACTCTTTGACTGGCAAAGGTAGGGCAGTAACAGTGAAGGTGAATATGGAGAGTCCAATAGTATACATTCAGATATATTTGAAATTAAAATTAAGTTTTTCTTAAAATTTTTATGCATCATATATATAGTAAAAAATACGTAATGGGTGGAAATTTAACATAGTGATTTAAGGCAGAGGCTTTGGTACAGATCCTGGCATCTTTAGCTACTAGTGGTGTGACTTTGATCATATTTCCTATTCTCTCCAAGCCTCAGTTTTTTCCCACGTAAGCATAACACCTTCTTCCTTGTTGTAAGATTTAAAAGAGATAATCTAAAGTGGCTAGTAAAGTATTTCTTTGTCAGATAAGCTTTAGGAGAGAAGACCAATTATCAGACTTTTTCCTTGGGGAAGGAAAACTAGTATTTCATGGATATGTAGGAAAAAAGATCGTAAGTTAGATCGTATTGTCCAGGGGTAACAAATCTCACTCTCCTCCCAAAAATGAATAAGATCATCATCATCATTTGATGTATTTTCTAATATGTTCCTTGTCATCATTATCGTCTTACCTGACAGTATTTTTTAATTTGCATTTTAAGACATGGAATAGAGTCCAGATCCATTATTTTGGTTTTTAGTGTCCGGTATGATATGGCTGCTTCCTATTTCTAAGAGTTCATCTCCTACCCCTCTGCCTGCCTTTTGAGGGCACCCGCTTAGAGGCCTTTGCATTTCATGTTTGCTGTACCTGAAATTCTCTATCCCTGGCTTTTATGCTGGCTAGTTTCTTTTAGTTTTTTTAGATTCCCCTCTGTTGCCACTTCTATTGAGAGCCCTTTTCTGACCACCCAATCTAAAGTAGCTATCCAACTTATTTTTCATAGCATTTATCACTCTCTGAAATTATCTCATTCATTTGTTTATATTCTCCCTGCAGTGCCTTTTTGCCTTACTACACTTCCCATCCCTGATTTTCCCCACATTGTGAGTGACGGAACTGTTTTATTCATCACTGTATTCCCATAGCCCCAGTGCCAAGAATAGCACCTAGCATGTACTAGGTATTCTATAACTATGAAATGAATGAATGAATCAAACCAGTGTTAGACATTTCATATTATTTTAAAATATGGTGATTGAATGAAATGAGACTTGGATACTAATTGTTTCTTTGAAATCTATTAGGTGAATTTCATTGTGAGTGACTCTGGAGCACATGTTTTAAATTCTTGGACTCAAGAAGACCAAAATTTGCAGGAGGTATGGTTAGATTTTGAGTTGTGACCATTTTTGAAAATTATCTAAATGTGCTAATGCTTTTTAAAAAATGGTTAAAAAGTTTTTAATCACTGTAGTATTTGCATATAGTTTTAAAATGCCAAGTAATAATAAAAGAAAAACAGCTATCTCCATTCCAGTCTTTCACTACTCCCACCCAGCAAACTTCTCAACTCTTTAGCTGCTCTGGTATTTACTTCCATGTTTCTAAATAACATGTTATTGCTCCTATTTCTTGTATTCTCAATTTAAATGTTATTTATTTATTTATCATTGTCAATGAGGATTTACCTCTTTCATATTTCCCCCTCACCCATGCCTCTATGCCTGCCTACTCAATAGTGTTATATCAGAATTTTGGGTTAGTTCAAAATTCCGTGTTTGCATTATAATGTCTACATAAAGTACTGTTCACTGCTAAGCCAAGTAGTATATGTAATTGTTTCCTTGTATTAATATAACTGTTTATTCCTAAAATTTATCATTACCTTTTTTCCTTCATAATTTTCTGAATATCTGTTGATGCTTTTCCTCATGTCTCTATAAAACTGCTCAATATTTTTATTATAAATGCATTAGATAATGTAGCAGTTTGATTTTTTTTCACCCTGAAGAACTTCTAGAGCACAGTCTTCAGCTGCAGTTGAACCGGCTGCTGCTTTCTAGGCCCACTTCACTCCTGTCATCCTCCTCTCTCGTTTTTCAGATCCCGTTTTCTTTTTCTCTCTCTTTCATTATGTAATCTTTTGTTTTGGTAGAATATAACCTCCAGAATTCCTGAAAGTTTACCCTGCCCTTTATTGATACTTTGGGTATAGACATTCCACTTTGGAAATAACTTTTTCTTCAAAATTTTGAGACATTATTGTATGCCACTGTCATATAGCATCCAGTGTTGTTAAGAGGTCCAGTATCATTTTTCTTCATAATTATTCTCTGAAAGTGTTGAAAATCTTCTCTTTCCCCCTTCATGTTTTGAAATTTGTCAATGATATGCCTTGATGTCGATGTTTTCTCATTCATTGTGCTAAACCTAATATTCTTCAGTTCAGGAAAATTTCCCTATATTGTTTCTTTGATGTTGTTGGTGTCTCTGTGCTCTGTGTCTTTCTGGAATGCCTATTAGTGGGATATTGGACCTCCTGGGTTAAATTCCTTATTCTTTTTCTCACTGGTCATCTCATTGTTCTACTTTTTTGAGCCTTTTAACCCTTATATGGAACTATTTATTTGATTGTATTTTTAATTACCAAGAAGTTTTACTTATTCACTAATTATGTCCAATTCTTTCATATCCTTTTCTTGTTTTATGGATATAAATTTTTGTATGTGAGAGTATTAACTATAAATAATTTGAAGTTTTCTTTTGTTCCTCCTGTGTTCTCAGAGTTCTTTTCCTATTGGGGCTTTTATTAAATGCATGCTTATATTTAGCTATGCAAACTTATTTAAAAGCCAGGCACTAAAGAACAGATGAGAAAATCTACATGTCGTGGGATCAGTATTGCTCTGGATTTCACTGTGGTTTAAAACAATTGTTTTCACTGGGGAACCTCCAAATGCAGAGTCACCAGATCGTCTCTCTGGGACTGTTCAGCGTCTCCAGAGCATATCTTTCACTCCTCTACCTATATGCTTTAAACTTGGTTGTCAGCCTTTTGGGAGGCAGGGGAGGGGAGATAGGTCCTACCATTCACTAGGAAGACTTCTCAGGTCGTATTTAATCTTTCTGTTTTTGTATTATGCCCCTACTATAGTAGCTAGTAGGGGCATGTGGCTATTTAAATTTAAATTAATAAAAATTAAATACAATTAAAAATTCAGTTTCTCTGTAGCATGAGCCATGTTTCAGATGCTCAATAAGCCATACATAGATAGTAGCTATTGTATTGGGGAGTATACATAGAGAACATTTCCATCATCACAGAAAATTCTGTTGGTTAGTACTGATTTGATATCTTACCCTTACTCTCTGCTGTGCTTTGTGGTATCCGTGCTTGGTATTGGTACCTTTCTGGTTCAGTTCCTCCAAGGAATGTGATACTGTGTCTGTGGGAGTTGGGGAGAGGTACTCACTTAAATGGGTAGAGTGTGAGTAAGATCTGGGAGACAAGTTGCTCCTTAGACTGACTTCAGTCTATTCATAGTTTTCAGTATCTTCCTCACCCCTGTCTTGTGTGGTCCTTGGTGCCTCCAGTTCTTGAACTTCTGTTGGATTCCGTAGGGCATATCATCTTGCCTTTTTTCCCCTGTAGACACTTTGATTTCAGCTTATTCAGTCCTGTTAAATTCATCCCACTCCTTCATCTATTTTTATGCATTCTTGTTGACATTTCTCTTGTTTGCTGTTGCCTCCTCTTCCATTCTCTTCAAGTTTCTGGGTTTATGTTTTTTTTTTTTTTGGTTTATGCTTTTTAAAAGTTAAATTCCTTCACTCTGGTTTTAGTAGAGGGAGCAAAAATAAACTTCTGTTCAGTCCATTACGTTTATATTTTGTTAACATTTCTTATCTAAGGATTTTGAGTTTCTGGTAGTTTATGTTCTTTGCCATTATTTAGTGGGATAGAAGACTTCAGTCTACTAGGTTCTTCACTGATGAAAATGAACAACATGAGAGACAGGCATTAGTGAAATATTTGAACACATTACTTGAATTATTTCACGTTATTATTTTTCTGTGAATGGATGCTCTACAATGGAAATAATCCTACCCAAGGTGAGTTTTAAATGGAACAATTTTAAAGAAAATGTGTTCATTGTAGTGTTTGGTATTGAAATGTTTGTGATTAGTATTATAATATCTAAACATATCCAACTTTTCATTCTTTTCAGGTAATTTGCTCAAAGGGCAGGCTTTTATTGGTTTTACACTTACGTCACTCCAGAATGTTCTTAATATTCTTTCATTACTTGAAAAAATAATTTTAAGAATTCCATACATTACCTCTGTGCTGTCTCTTTGAAATACAGGCATCCCTTGGTATCTGCAGGGAATTGGTTCCAGGACTACCCAGAGATACCAAAATCTGTGGGTACTCATGTCCTGCAGTTGGCCCTGCAGAACCCTCATATACATAAAAGTCAGTCCCTGCATATTGTATTTTCCAACCAAGTTTGGTTGAAAAAAATTTGTGAATAAATGGACCTGTGCAGTTCAAACCTGAGTTGTTCAAGAATCAACTGTACTGTGTAAGAAGCTTATACCTCTTTCAAGAGGCACTGTGAAAGAAGCTTGAAGCCTTTCTAGTGGTATATGAATAAAGATAAGTACAAATTTGTATAGATCTTTATTGTACCTCTGTAGTTCGCAGTGCAGTAAAGGTGTTCATTGATAGGTATGTTGACCAGAAAAGCATTGCTATTTCTCTCTCTCTTCTGAAGGTGAAGGCACATTATATCCCATTCATTGCCTTTAAATTGTAAACCGGGAAACTCCAGTTGTGAAGGCAACTGTATAGCAAATCATTGGTGTTCAAGAAGATATAAAAAGAATTGACATTTTATATAAATTATGTACAGTCTCATTTATATTAACGGATTTAATATTTAGCTTTGGTTATCCATGTCACACCTTTCCCTAGTTATTGTGAGTAATCAAAAGTAACAGGTGAAGTAGACTGATTGCACAATAATTGGGCTGGAAGGATCTTAGTCATCCTTGGCTTCAACTCCTTCCTCGCAGGTAAAAGAACTGAGGCCCATGGGGGTGGAGGTGGTTTGACTTATATAGACAGGCCCAAGGCCTTTTCTGTTATAGCATATAACTCTGTGCTATACAAAAAATTGTCAGACTTCAGAAGTTTTGGGGTTTTTTTTGCTAGCTAAATTTATTTAATTTTTTAAATTTTTTTAAAAATTTTAATTTCAAACTTTAAGTTTGAAAATGTCACATACTAATGTGGGACAGGTCCTATTATTATTTTGATTTTCAGATTAGGAAAAGGGCCAGAAGAGATTGACCAGGGTCACACAGCTAATAATAAGCAAAGCCAAAATTTCAGTCCATGTCTATCTGACTCCAAAAGTTAAGATTTTTTTTTCTGCTGCTTTTTCCAGGACCACAACACCCCTCTCCTAAAAAGTTATTTTTATTGAGCTTCTGTATACTAGGGACTTTATAAAGTGGTTTAGAAACAGTATTTTTCTTTCTCTTTTGATCACTTTTTATGAATAGGCAATACTCATGTAGTTTAAAAATAAATTTTTACATTTATACATACATGTGTACATATAGTATACACATACATACACATATGCGTGTATATGTAAATAAAAGGTGTACCTTGACAAGTTTCCCACTTTTCATCCCGTCCCAATTAGAGGTGTGCTGGAGTGTGCTCATACCAGTTTAGGAGAGCTGAGTCTGGGCATCTCTTACCAACTTCTCATTCAGTGGTACCACATGTGTAGCTTGACATTGGCCATGGTGGGAGTACTTAGCCACAGAAATTGACAAATTAATGCTTTTTTTTTTTTTTTTTTTTATTGAGAACCAGTTTACCTGCACATCGCTGTTTTTCCCCCACTGCTATTAATTTTTTATGGGTCCTGCCAGAGTATCTTTATGTATATATTAATATAAGCAAATAAAATTTTAATATTTTCTCCTTTATTTACACAGGTGGGTACTATTCTATGCATAGTTCTACATCTTGGTTTTTTCACTTAACAGTATATACTAGAAAGTTTATAAAGTTTTAAGCTATTTTAAAAAGAACATCCCTTCTAATCATGCTGGATAACAGGATTTTTCCTTATTTTAAAAAATTTTAAATTTTCTCCTTAAGTATTAATGGAAAATTTTATCTTTGAATTTGCATTGTTTTTGTTTGTTTTATTTGAAGGAAAATGTATCAGATTGTTTTTTGAAAACCATGTAATATGGAGTAAGATTATCAGTAGGCTAGGAATATATTGCTCATTATGCTTTCCTTTGATATTTTATAAATCTTTCGAATATTTTATTTTGAGATATTCTCCTGTAATACTGGTTCTCATGGATATTCAAAATATTAGATAGATTTATAAACTTTATGTTAATAAAAATATTCTCTTGGAATATTCCATGAAAATTTTATATATCTTCTTCATTCTTCCTTGAGCATATGTGGAATTGGAAAGTATGTGCCAAAAATAAGATGAGATTATAGTATGTTTAAGAAGTAGTTACACATACTCTTTTTAAAAAACAACTTTATTGAGATATAATTCACATACAAGTCACCCGTTCAAAGTATACAATTCAGTACTTTTTAATATATTCACATATATGTGCAATAATCACTGCAGTTTTAGAACATTTTATCACCTTTAGGAAAAACACCATATGGCCGGGAGGAGGGGATGGGTAACATACGTAACCTAAACATCTGTACCCCCATAATATGCTGAAATAAAAAAAGAAAAGAAAAACACCATAGCATAAGCTCTCACTACCCTTGTTTCCCCATACTCCCCAGCCATAAGCAACCATTAATCAATACAGCTTTCCTTGTTCTGGGCATTTCATATGAATGACATCATGCAATATATGTCATGACTTAGCATTCACAATGTTTTCAAGGTTCATCCATGTTGTGGTATATATCAGTACTTTGTTCCTTTTTATGGGTGAATAATATTCCACTACATGGCTATACCATATTTTGTTTATCCATTTGTCAGTTGATGGGCATTTGGATTGTTTCTGCTTTTTGGCTATTATGAAAAATGCTGCTGTAAACATTCATGTACAAATATTTGTGTGGACATATGTTTTCACTTCTTTTGGAAGTGGAATTGCTTGGTAATTTACTGACTTGTATTTAACATTTTGAGGAACTACCAAACTGCAAAGTGGCTGCACCATTTTATATTCCCACCAGCAGTGAATGAGGGTTCCTATTTCTTCATATCCTCCTTAACATTTGTTATCATCAGGTTTTGAAATTGTAGTTATCCAAGTGAGTGTAGCGTTGTCTTACTGTATTTTTTATTTGTATTTCCCTAATGATGAATGATGTTGAGCATTTTATCATGTGCTTATTGGCCATTTATATATCTTCATTGGAGAAATGTCTACTCAGATCCTTTGCCCATTTTTAAATTAGTTTGTCTTTTTGTTATTGAGATGTAAGAGTTCTTTATTCTGAATGCAAGTCACTTGTCAAATATATGATTTCCATGTATTTTCTCCCATTCTGTCGGTTTCGTTTTCACTTTCTTAATGGTATCCTTTGAAGCACAAAATTTTTTTCATTTTGATCAAGTCCAAATTATCTATTTTTTATTTTGTCGCTCATGCTTTTGGTGTCATGGTTAAGAATCCTTTGCTAAATCAAAGGTCACAAAGATTTAGCCCTACATTTTCTTCTAAGAGTTTTATAGTTTAAGCTCTTACATTTAGATCTTTGATCCATTTTTGAGTTTATTTTTGTATATAATGTGAGATAGGTTTTAACTTTATATTTTTGCATTTGGCTGTCCAGTTGTCCCTGTACTATTTGTTAAAAAGGCTATTCTTTTCTCCATTGAATGGCTTTGGCACCCTTGTCAGAAGTCAGTTGACCATAGACCATGACCATGGTTTTATTTCTGGACTCTCAATTCTGTTCCATTGATCTATATGTCTAACCTTGTGCCAGTACCATGCTATCTTGATTACCATTGTTTTATAGTAAGTTTTGAAAACAGAGTCCTCTTACTTTGTTCTTTTTCAAGATTGTTTTGCCTGTTCTGGGTCCCTTGCAATTCCGTATGAATTTTAGAACCAGCTTGTCAATTTCTACATAGGAGTCAGCTGAGATTATGATAGGGATTACAGTGAATCTATAGATCAATTTGGGTAATATTGCCATCTTAACAATATTAAGTCTCCTAATCCATGAACATGGGACATTTTTCCATTTATTTAGATCTTTAATTTCTTTCAACAATGCTTTGTAGTTTTCAAAATATAAATTTTGCATTTCTTTTGTTAAATTTATTCCTAAGTATTTTATTCTTTTTTCTGGTATTGTAATTTCATGTTTTGATTGTTCATTGCAAGTATACAGGAATACAGTTGGTTTTTATGGCTTGATCTTGTATCCTCCAATTTTGCTGAACTTGTTTATTAGCTCTAATAGTTTTGTGGTGAATTCCTTAAGATATTCTGTATAGATGTCATCTGCACCATAGAGATAGTTTTACCTCTTCCTTTCCAATTTAGATTCTGTGTATTTCTTTTTCTTTCCTAATTGCCCTGGCTAGAATCTCCAGTACAGTTTTGCAGAGAAGTGGTGAGAGTGGACATTTTTGTTTTGTTTTTGATGTTAGGGGGAATACATCCAGTCTTTCACTATTAAATATGATGTTATCTGTGGGTTTTCATAGGTGCCCTTCATCTGCTTGAGGAAGTTCCCTTCTGTTTCTAATTTATTGAGTGGTTTTTTTCCTTTCTTTTTTTTCCTATCATGAAAGGGTCTTGGATTTTGTCAAATGCAAATGCTATTTCTGTGTTTATGGAAATGGTCATGTGATTTTTATTTATTTTATTGATATATATTACAATAATTGATTTTTGGATATTAAATCAACTTTACATTCCTGGGATAAATCCTACTTGATCATGGTGTATAATTCTTTTTTGTATGTTGCTGTATTTTGTTTGCTGGCATTTTGTTAAGGATGTTTACATCCATGTATGTAAGATACATTGGTCTGTAGTTTTCTTGTGATGTTTTTTGTTTCTCTTGCATATACTCTTGTCAACATAATTGTTTTCCCTTTTACTTAGCTAATGGCAGCATTAGCTGCTGTTGGGCCTCCTAATCCTCGGGCAGATCCAGAGTGCTGCAGTATTCTTCATGGTCTTGTTGCAGCAGTAGAAACCCTCTGCAAAATTACCGAATACCAACATGAGGCTCGTACTCTACTCATGGAGAATGCAGAACGTGTTGGAAATAGAGGACGAATAATCTGCATTACTAATGCAAAAAGGTGAGACCTTAATCATAGTAGTTCTTCACTGAGGGAATTTTAATGTTCTCTTGCAGTTTTTATTTAAAAAGGTAGGGACAGCGTATTAACATTTAAGCGTATTACAGGTGTCCTTTCTGATTTTTTTTTTTTTGCCTTTTCTTGTTATGGCTGTTTATCCAGTTCTAGAATAAAAGCTCATCTGAGTGAAAACTGTTTAGATTGTTATCATGTAGTTCAATTTGACTTTTTTTCCTCACTAGTTTTTCAGCTAGTTGTTTGGTGTTAAGAATGAAGATACTAAAGACAGTCCTTATTGAAGTAATTTTAAATGTTGACAATGAGGTAATACAGATGAATAGTGTTTTTAATTTTTTCTCTTACTGTTTATTCCTTTAAGCGTGCTATATCTTTTTTATGTCACAGTGATAGTCACGTGCGAATGCTTGAAGACTGTGTCCAGGAAACAATTCATGAACATAACAAGCTTGCTGCAAATTCAGATCAGTGAGTATAATTCATAAGTGAAATAAATATGTTCAATTTCATAGTTATATGTATTTCATTATAATTATTTCCAATACTTTTAAAGTGATTGGTAGCATTCCCTTGAATTCTCTACTAATTCAACAAATTAGTCCAAAAAATGTATGTTTGTTCAGAAACTTTTCTTTTTCCCTTTTTCCTTTCACTTTAGAATTTTATTTTTCCCCATAGGAAAGGTGATCAGAGGGATAAAATAATAAATAAATTTATAATGCATGTTTGTTTTGGTGGTTCATTCTCATAGTCTATGTTACAAATTTGTAAAATGTCCAAATTGTTGGTAGCATTATTCAGTATGTACCAAATCTAAAGAACTAAGTGCACTCTGTGAATTTTTTAAAAAAGAAAAAAAGCTATTGAAAAGGAAAACACTTTTTTTCCCTCTATACTCACACCAGTGCTTATGTGTGACCACATGTGTGGATTTTTTCCCTGCACCAACCAATTGTCCAACTCTCTGGATACCAACTGGGTGTCCTACAATCCAATTCTGACACTTCTTGGAGTTAGTGCAGACCCTGCAAGTTAAGGGCTCAGTCCCAGAAGACTGCACCCTGCTTCCGACACCAAGCTCAAGTAGTGGGTCCACAGTTAACTCATACTCCTGTCTGACACTTGGCTGTAAATTGGGTGTTCCGATGACCCCCTGCTTATGTTTGATAATTTGCCATGATGGCTCACAGAACTCAGAAATACTCAAGTTTACTGATTTGATAAAGGATACAGGTGCACAGCCAGATGAAGAGGTATATAGGGTGAAGTCTTGAAGGGGGGCGTCCCCAGCATAGGCGCTTCTGTTCCTGTGGAGTTGGGGCATGCTGCCCTCCCAGCATGTGAATGTGTTTACCAATCCAGAAGCTCTCCAAGCCCCAAACTTTAGGGAATTTATGGAGGCTTCATGTAGGCATGATTGATTATTAACTCAATCTCCAGCTCCTCTCCTCTTCCTGGAGGATGAGGGAGTGGGGCTGAAAGTTCTCAATCTTCTGATCATTGCTTGGTCTTTCAGGTGACCAGCCTCCATCCAGGAGCTGTCCAAGATCCCACCAAGAGTTGCCTCATTAGAGCAAAAGATGCTCATATCACCCAGGGAATTCCAAGGGATTTAGGAACAGTGTGTCAAGAACTGGGGTCAGAGACCAAATATTAGAGCAAAAGACGCTCTTAGCACCCTTACCACTCAGGAAATTACACGAGTTTTAGGAGCTTTGTGCCAGGAACTGGGGGTAGAGACCAATATGTATAATTCTTAGTGTGTCACAGCTAGTAAAGATATATTTGGGACAATTTCAATGCAGATTCTTTTAGATTGAGCGATTATTAATTTTCTTAGGTGTTGATAATGGTGTTATTATAAGTAGGATTATTCTCACTAGGAGAAGAATGCTGAAGTATTTAGGAGTAAGTATCATGCCCTCTGCAGCTTACTCTCAGTTTAATTAAAAAAGAGTATACATCTATTTAGATATAGTATACAGAGAAGTAAATGCAGCTAACAGTGAATCTAGGTGAAGGATATATGTGTGTTCATTGAATAGTACTTTTCCTTCAACTTTTCTGTAGGTCTGGAAATTTCAAAACAAAAAGTTGGGAGAAATTTTTAGTATTACCAATCCTGTAGTCTTGGAAATAACCAATTATAGGTAATGGTTAGATTTTGTCATTAAAAAACGTTGGAATTAATAAACAATATATTCATTTTCTCTGTGGCAGTTATCTGTTGAAAATTATATTTAATTATAAGAATTTTCCCATTATCCTTCAAACACAGAAAATTTATTTTTGCATTTGAATTAAATTAACATACTCATTAAAAGTTTACATAAGTATAATAATTACACACATTCTAATACTTAGCTTTTGTGTTAACAGTAATATCTGATTATAGCAATACACTGTTTTAGCATATTAAAGTGTTTATAGTTTACCTGTCTGAATTCTTTACATACTATGTATTCTAATATTTTAAGTGAAAAGTTTCTCTTTAAGTCTCATGCAGATTCAAAAATGTGAGTTGGTCTTGATCCATACCTACCCAGTTGGTGAAGACAGCCTTGTTTCTGATCGACCTAAAAAAGAGGTAAGTGTAGAAATAAAAAGGTCATTGTGAGTTATTAATAATAAATACTGATAAAGGTTGGCATTGAAATGATCATACTGCCAGTATTTTCTGCCACAGAAATAGAGTTTCAAAGCAAACCTGTATGGCAAAACATCTAAGTTGGTTCTTTATGTTATAATTTTAGATTGTAAAGTGTTTTCTGTTTTAGTTGGCTGTTGACATTTGTTTATTTAAATAAAATGTGTTTCAACACTATACACAGTTTGTATTGTTCCTAAAATTTTAATCACCTTAATGAATTTTGGTTACTTTAATGACTTTTTATTCTATGAAAATCTTTTTTCCTTAGAAAAGCAATATATTCTTTAACACAAATACACTCCAATAGTAAAGAAATTAGTTTTGTACATTAAGAGAGGGGAAAACTTGCTTTCCAACCTTGGTTTTACTTTTTAAATAAATTGGAACAATTTTAAAGGAAAAGATGATTCTGTTGATTGTTGGATGGATTCACATCATGATATTCTCTATCAGTGATGTATGTTTAGAAATAAAGGTATATGTGTTTACATAGTTAAATTAAAGGTATATGTTCTTATGTTCTGGTTTTTCATTTAAACACGTAACTGTTACTTTAGTCTCTGAATTTTTATAGTTAAGTGGTCTTTTTAAGTCATTATCACTATCATTGTGTTTTTAGGTAGTTTCCTATGTAAGCCCCCTTTTTATTAACTTTTTTCTGCCTCCTTTGAGAATGTGGCAATATGTTGGTTTTACTTTGTGATAATGAAAAATTATTTATAATAAATGTTATTGTCGTAGAATGAGTAAAATTTTGTGTCATCTTGTAACTTTTGGCTGCCTTATTTATTGTTGATGAAATGAGATGTTTGGGGTGATTTCCACATTCTTTCTTTTATTTTTGTCTGCAGGGTTTTGACCTCTCCACAAAATGAAATATTTTTTCTGTGGTATTTCTGTGGGCTATTTCAAATCATTTTGCATATAGATGAATAGAAGTAAAAATTATAAAAACATATATTGTATATATTTTGTATATATTATATTCTCCAGTGGCTCACAGTTTCTGGCATATAGTAAACTCTGATTAATACCTATGTTATGAATGTAGGAACATTTATTGCTAAAATAATAATCATGGTTTATTCGTGGATGTTTTCATTTTTTCCAAGTTCTAAAAAGTAAAAATACTTAATTTTTATGGATTGTAGTGAAGTTTTTAGCGGTAGGTTACAATGAGTTAATATTTTGTGGGTTATTTTTTTGCATACTTTTCTGCAGTTGTCCCCAGTTTTAACCAGCGAAGTTCATAGTGTTCGTGCAGGACGACATCTTGCTACCAAACTGAATATTTTAGTACAGCAACATTTCGACTTGGCTTCAACTACCATTACAAATATTCCAATGAAGGTAGGTAGTTCTTTTTCCCACTATTTTGAAAGCTGCACTTTGCTTTTAAAATATTTGTTTGACATGTATTGTTTATTTTAATTGAACCTTTACTTTTTCTCTCCATACCATATTTTCTGTTTTGCTAGCCCACATTCAGTGTCTTTGACCAGGTCAGTAAATACTGAAAATCAACAAGAAAGGATCACAGAACAAAATGCTGTATTTTTCTTTCTAATAAGAACATGTTATATGAGCTTTTTTCCCCTTAATTGTGTTCTCATTTCCATCAAAATATAATCTCTATTTTAAATTATTTTTCTGTGATTCTTTTCCTGACAGCTGTGTTATTAGATTTTACTTACGTTGCATATTCTAGTAGATCTTTTATTTTCTATATTTTTGTTCTTGCCTACCCACTGTAAAGGTGTTTATAGCCGATAGGTCTAACTAGGGAAAAATAGCTCGTAGTTCTAAATTAGTTTATTACTCTGTAGCTGAAAAACTGTAGATGTGAGTCCCATGATTTTACTAATGGATTTTCTTAGGAGTCTATTGCTAGCTTTTCATTTTCCTTGTATTATCATTAAGTTGTCTAAGGGATAGCACAATACTTGGCCCATAGTAAGCTTTAAATGAGTTTTTACTGAGTAGAATTGAATTTAATTGTATTGGTTATGTCCAAAACTATAAAGTAGCCACTATATCTAAAAATTCTCCTTGGCTTTCTTACATTCCAGTGTCAGTTTTTTGCCATACATCGTGAACACTAAATTGCAAGAAAAATATAATCCTTTCATGATTAATTTCTTCTTAATACTATTCGCTAGTTCTTCATTAGCAAGTTTAGGCTTACCCCATAGAACCTTTTGGATGCAGAAGCAATTAACAAGTAAAATAACATACTAAGTATACTTTAATATATATATAATATAGTATAAGAAAAATACTCTGAGGGTGACAAATACCTTACTTATTAAATTTGACCATATTTGTGTGCTATTGGTGTGGCTCTTCAATCTTTGTCTTTTTTGGTAAATAGATAATGTTGAAATTCCTATTTACTGTTTTGCAAAAACAAGTTGCTAAACTTGTTTATTAGTTTGTATTTGCTATTTTATATAATGGTGTTTGGTATTTCATTGTAGGTATTTAAAGATGCTAGTTCCTCTTTTTAACAACTATGTCTCTTCAATTTATGTAAATTATTTGAATTGCATTATATTTGTGTGTAAAAAGTATTGACAAGACAATGCATTTGAAGTAAAAACATCCCAAAATTTCTAGATTAGTGATACATGTTAATTCTGACATGATATAAGAAAATTATTAAATATTTTATTATCTATATATTGCCAACAGTTTTTAAATAGAGTTCATATTGTTGTGGAAAAACTATTGCATCTTTAAATAGATTATCCCACTATTTTATCTGATTATTTTCAAATGTATTTGACCTCATTTTAAGCAAAAATCAAAATGAATAATTAATAATTTCATTATTTTGAAAGCAAAACCAAGTTATTTTAGATGTTTTAAATTTTGCTTCAAGGAAGAACAACATGCCAATACATCTGCCAATTATGATGTGGAGCTACTTCATCACAAAGATGCACATGTAGATTTCCTGAAAAGTGGTAAGAAACATTTGAAAGTATTATTTTGTAAGATCTAACATATGAAAGCATATTACAGTAGTCCCCCCTTATTCTTGGGGAATACGTTCGAAGACCCCAGTGGATGGCTGAAACCTCAGATGATACTGAACTCTATACTATGTATACTATGTTTTTTCTTATACATACATACCTTTGACAAAGTTTAATTTACAAGTTAGGCACAGTCGATTAATAATAATAATAAAATAGAGCAATTATAACAATATATTGTAATAAAAGTTATATGAATTTTGTCTCTCTCTCAGAATATCTTATTTTATTGTACTTATCCTTCTTCTTGTGATGATGTGAGATGACAAAATGCCTATGCGATAAGATGAAGTGAGATGAACAACGTAGGCATTATGAGGTAGCATTAGGCTGCTATTGACCTTGAACAGAAGCACTCCAATGCTGCGACAGTCAGTATTATAACCAAAAAGCCTACTAATGGGAGGGTAGTGTGTACAGCCTGGTTATGCCGAACAAAGGAATGATTCATGTCCCAGGTGGGACAGAGTAAGACAGTGTGAGATTCATCATGCTACTCAGAGCAGCACATAATTTAAAACTTACAAATTGTTTATTTCTGGAATTTTCCATTTAATGTTTTGGACCATGGTTGACTGCAGGTAACTGAAACCATGAAAAGTAAAAAGTAGATAAAAGGGGGACTACTGTAACAGCTCTGAGTTCTTCATTTGACAAATTTGATTGAGTTTAGTTCATTCATTTCTAAACTTGTCCATCAGGTATCACTTATTAATGGCCATGGAACTAATGTTCTTTGGAATTCTTGGAAAGGCTAGGCTAATGGAACAAACACTGAGAAAGATAGCCATGTCTTTCTTAAACTCATGACATAGTTTCTGTTTTGCAGGCAGATGACCTTAAGAAAGAGAAAAGAACAGGAGCAAACTCAAAGGAGTGATAGACTTACAACTTGCCTGGTTAAAAATTTTGAAATTTAAATTATTTTTTTTCCTCTAAAAATTATTTCAACCAGGCTGGGCGCGGTGGCTCACGCCCGTAATCCTAGCACTCTGGAAGGCCGAGGCAGGTGGATCGTTTGAGCTCAGGAGTTCGAGACCAGCCTGAGCAAGAGCAAGACCCCGTTCTCCACTTAAAAAAATAGAAAGAAATTAGCTGGACAACAACAAAAAAAATATGTATATATGAATTAGCCGGGCATGGTGGCGCATGCCTGCAGTCCCAGCTACTCGGGAGACTGAGGCAGAAGGATCGCTTGAGCCCAGGAGTTTGAGGTTTTTGTGAGCTAGGCTGACGCAACGGCACTCACTCTAGCCCGGGCAACAAAGCGAGACTTTGTCTCAAAAAAAAAAAAAAGAAAAAAAGAAAATTGTTTCAACCGGTCACTCTCATCTCCAAACTGATTTCTGCCTGTGTCAACTTGATTTAGGAGAGAAGACTGTGGTCTTAGGAGATGAGTTTTAGCTAAAGTTTTGTCACCAGCTGGCAAGTCCCATGTTTTTAGATTTCAGTTCACATACTTATAGATTAAAGATGCTGGGTTAGGTGAACTGCAATATTCCATCTAATCCTAAAATTCAAGGAAATTTTTAAGATTTGCAAGTCATTTGAAAAATCTTTAAGCTATGACATTTGGTTATATCCTTTAGAATGTTTGTATGTAAACTGATGCTATCAGAGAATTAAATGGCTTACTTTGATCATGTTGTTTGCATCTATTCTGAAGTATAATCTTGAGCCAATCATAACATTTGTTACACATCTAAGGACTCTTAGAATTAACCTAATGGGTTGCTAACAGGAGAAAAACTTGTGATAAATGGATATATTAGTGTTTAGCAAAGGAATATAGAGAAGTTGTTTTTGAAAATACAGTATGTGGAACTTGCTACAAACCTGTGAGTTGATATCAATTTTTAAAATAATTGTTTTTAAAACTTGCAAAAAACGTTTAATATATCCTTTGTAACACAGCATGTGCCTCTAAAATAGTCGTTGGCTTGACCTGTAGTTGCGTGTATTACACGTGCATACAACATGTAAAATGCTCTTGTAGCAGTAGGAACAGAGTACTTTGGGAATGTGAAGGAGGCTGCGTGTGATTATGCCTCCCAAGAGTCAGGCAAGCTCTACTGAGGAGGTGACAGTAGAGCTGGATCTTGGTGAGTAGGCTTATACTTAAGCCGAGATATCTTCCCTAAGCTCCAGATCCTTATATTCTACTGCCTAATTGTATCCATCATTTGTCTCTCAGGCACCTAAAACTCAATATGCCCAAAGAAACTTAGGGGCTTTGCCACCTGAACTGCTCTAATATTCCCTCTTTCAGTGAGTGGCCTGTTGTCTCTCCAGTTATATAAGGCAGAAACCTCAGATTCATCCTTGCTGCTAAGTATCTCCCAAATACATCCACATCTGCATCTCCACTACCATTGCCATCTCCCCAGTCCAGCCTATTTTCTTACCTAGTATCCCACAGTGGCCTCCTAAATGGCATATCTACTCTTCACCCTCTAGCTAGAATAACTTTCAGAGTGCCACTCCTGACCATGTTCCCATTAGCTTAAACCTGCCAGGGCTTTTCTCTTGCCCTTAGGATAAAGACACAACTGTTTAAATGTCTTACCAGGCCCTGTATTTGCTAGCTCCTTCTTTCCATTCTCATCTCAAAACATGCTCCTCTTCTTTCTGTGTTTCAGCCTAGCATATCTGATATTTTTCATTCTCCCTCCTTCCACAGTGTCTTAGCATTCGCCGTTCTCTTTGCCTGATTGCTCTTTCCTCTGTTTCTTTAATTTCTACGCATCCTGTTATAACTCAGATCAGTCTTCATTTCTCAAGGAAGCTTTCGCTGGTCTTGGAATAGGTCACGTCCCTCTATATAGGCACTTATACACTGTATACATCTCCTTCAAAGCTTTGTCAGCTTCATAGTTGTAATTTTGTTTGTTATTAATTGATTAATATCTCCTTATATATTTACTTCCCAGGTCCCTTGGTTTATGTGTTTATATTTCTTCTAAATAAACTCATTGGGATTCAGTGTAATTAATTGTGCATTTTAGATTTCACAACCTTTCTCTGAGTACTTAACTATGTTATTTTATCATTTAATGGTGTGGGCAGGAGGGAACAGTTGTAGATGCTTGAAATTTAAAAAATTTTTGCTACTGATTTTAACTATAACAACCTAAATCAGTGGTCCCCAACCTTTTTGGCACCAGGGACCAGTTTCATGGAAGACAATTCTCCAGGGGGCAGGAGGGATGTTTTTGGGATGATTCAAGTGCAGTATATTTATCGTGCCATCATACCTCTCTGCTAATGATAATCTGTATTTGCAGCCACTCCCCAGCGCTAGCATCACCACCTCAGCTCCACCTCAGATCATCAGGCATTAGATTCTCATAAGGAGTGTGCAACCTATATCTCTCATGTGTCCGGTTCACAGTAGGTTTCACACTCCTGTGAGAATCTGATGCCTCTGATCTGACAGGAGGCAGAGCTTATGCAGTGATGTGAGTGACGGGGAGTGGCTGTAAATACAGATGAAGCTTCTTCGCTACCATACCTGCTGCCCACCTCCTGTATGGCCCGTTTCCTAACAGGCCAATGGACTAGTCCACAACCCCAGGGTTTGGGGACTACAGACCTAAATGATTAATTAATGGGCCATTTGGAGGAAAATTACATATTTATTTTAATCAGAGTTATATCCATACTCTATTTTGGCATTTTTCATGGGGACTTTACAAAAAAGATGTTCTCCTAGAGGTATTTTGTCTTACAGAGTTTAAACTCATTTGGAAATCTTGGGTAAACAATTTGAAGTTTGTGATCTATTTATTAATGTTAGTGTTTCTCTGACATGTTTTATTGTACTGAAATGAACTTTTAATTTTAGAATGATTTCAGATTTACAGAAAAATTGTGAAGAGAATACAGAGTTCTCATTACGCCATACCCAGCTTGCCCTATTATTACTTTGTTTTGCTTTTATTACTATTTTAATTGCCACATAATTGTACATATTTATGGGGTACAGTGTGATATTTCAATACACGTATACAATGTGTAATGTCTCTGATGTATTTTTGAAGGTGATACCCACTTGGGTGGCAGCAGTAGAGAAGGCCCGTTTAAAGAAACAATAACACTAAAGTGGTGTACACCAAGGACAAATAACATTGGTAGGTATTTAAAAATAATTAAAAGAGAAAAGAATGAATCAAAAGGTTCTTAAAGTATTACATAGGGCTTGGTTAATTAATTTATTTTTGAATCTTTGTTTTTTATTGTTTTGGGGGCTCAATGAACAAGTTTTTTATTTTTCTTTTAATTGTGGGACTATTTCTTTATATTCTTTCAAATCAGTGTTTTCTTCTATTTCAGAATTACACTATTGTACTGGAGCTTATCGAATTTCACCTGTAGATGTAAATAGTAGACCTTCCTCCTGCCTTACTAATTTTCTTCTAAATGGTAACTTTCATTTAATGATTTGGACTCAAGTTATTACAAGTGAAATCATTAGTGAGAATATGAACTCTGGAAAACTGTTTGCATCAATATGGTCTAGCCATGTATTTGCCAAAACTGTTTTAAACTTACATAATTGGAAATAGCCTTTAACACTTTTACTAAGGTTTATAAGTAAGTTGACTTTATATCTGGCTTCCAGACTATTGCATCTAAGTAAGTTTTATTTAATATATTTTTAAGTATTTTTATTTAAAAATGTTGACCTTTGGAGTCTAAATTGATTTTTTTGGGAAGCTAAAATAATATAGACCATTTATCTTGGCCCACTGAATCTTAAATTACAAAATATATGGACCCATTTCTCTTTGAACACTAGACCTTTGTGGTAAACAAACATTATGTTTTCAGTATCATACTATATGATTCTTACATACTGACCTTAATGCGTGGTTTCCTATGCAAAGGTTTTTTACCAGTCTAAATTATTGTATTCCATTCTACTAAATCTAAATTTTTAAAGCTTCTCTGGTAATTCTTATGATCGGTTAGGTTTTGGAACCACCGTTCTAATGAGTCATTCCATCTTTATCGTAGGGTTAATTTCATTATTACGTTAAGCACAATTTGATCATCAGACTGTGAAATTCAGATTAAACAATGTTTGGGCATGTGGAATAGAAAATAGTTAAGATTACAGGGCTGATGAGGAGGTATTAATATTATGGAAGTGAATAAAGACTGTGCCTGCTCCCCAAATGTTTTGTAGCATTGATAACCTGAGGGTTATCCAGCAGTTGTCTCACTTTTCTTCTTGATGTCCAGCAGAAAACTTTTATATGAACACATACTTGAATGAACCATATAACCAAACATACTATACCAGAGATCACTATACTTGTTTTGTAAAACTGTCTGTGTAACTATGTAAGCTTGGAGTAACTAAGACAAAGTCTCAAATTTAGATTTTTAGGAATTGAAATGTAGATATACTAAATTAGCAATGCTAGTTAAAATACGAGGGTCAGTAAATAAATTGAAAAAATCTAGACTTAAATCTTAAGGGAATACATAAGAGCCTGTTTGAATTTCATTACTGATAGTGTAATCTTACTTTTGACAGGCCGTTCTGTTTTATTGGAACAACCACGAAAATCAGGTTCCAAAGTCATTAGTCATATGCTTAGTAGCCATGGAGGAGAGATATTTTTGCATGTCCTTAGCAGCTCTCGATCCATTCTAGAAGATCCACCTTCAATTAGCGAAGGATGTGGGGGAAGAGTTACAGACTACCGGATTACAGTAAGACTCTAATACTATACATTTTATGTTTTGAATCTGTCATCATTCAACAAGTAGTCATTGAGTACCTGTTATATGCTAAGATTTGTGAAAAAAAGAGATTTGGAAGAAGTTGATTATTTATTATTATTTTAATTAGGTGAATTTCCTGCAATACTTGCTCAAGAGGTCTATTTATTACTATGTAGTCTTCCTTATTATGTATTCAGTATATACTGAGAAGTATCTGAATTGCAGTGACACACTGGAATTATAGGAAAGAATGAAAATTGATCTGAACTAATGTTTTAGGTAGAACTTAATCTCTGGTAACTTAAACGGCAAGCAGAAACATTTGAATATTGAAATTGCTGCTACTTTGAAATAACAAACTTTCATATTATTGGGAGAAACATATAAGGAAATTGTGTCTATTTGGTAGAAATTCTGTTGTTCTAATTTTAATTTTTCATTCTCCTTCCCTTCTTTCATATTTGGTATTTCATAGATGCCTACTTTTTGAGGTGGTTGTGAAAATTAAATGTGATTTATGTATACAAATATACTTTGTAAACCAAACTACAAAGTGTTATATAATGTAAGTAATTGTTTTTGATGAGGCTTTTTTTTTAACATAATTTTTTTCAATAAGGAAAAGGTAATCAGTATTCATTGTAAAAATTTAGAAAATATAGACATCTAAGAGAAAAACAAAAAAAATCTGTAAATTACCTATAATTTACATCATTCAGAGATAACCAGTGTTAACATTTTGATGTTGTGTCAGGGTAGTTTTTAACTAAACAAATTGGTTTTCTAATGTGATTAACTCATTCTTTTATCTGTATATCATAGAAAAGAGTTAAATTTTAAGACTGAAAAAAAATAAGTGTTCCTTGGTTTTTAAAAAGGGGAACAAACCATGAATGCATTTATGTTTGAGGCTGATAGGTTTCAAGTTCAAAAAGAAGGATGAAAAAGTAGTGGGGTAGACGGGAGCTGTTAGAGAAACTACTTTGTTGTATATCACAGGACAGAAGACATCAGGGAAACAGACTTGTACATGTAAACCATACTGAAACATTAGAAATAGTTTCTAATTTTATCTTATTTGGTTATCATTAGGATTTTGGTGAATTTATGAGGGAAAACAGATTAACTCCTTTTCTAGACCCCAGATATAAAATCGATGGAAGTCTTGAGATCCCTTTGGAACGAGCAAAAGATCAGTTAGAAAAACACACCCGTTACTGGCCTATGATTATTTCACAAACCACCATTTTCAACATGCAAGCGGTAAGTGTTAAATAGTTTCAGATTTTCTTCTGGATTAGTTATATATTCTTTATAGAAACAAATTAGAAAATTTGTAATTTATGCCATTTCTGAAGCAAAGAATGAAATACAAATTTGCTAAAGCAAAAGAATTAGTAATTAAAAATTAAAGTTATAGACATTCCTTCACCACGGAAATCTTTAAAATCAGTTTTAAGCTGGGCACAGTGGCTCACACAGTGGCTCACACTTTGGGAGGCTGAGGCAGAAGGATCCCATGAGGCTAGGAGTTCAGGACCAGCCTGGGCAACATAGTGAGACCCCCGTCTCTACCAAAAAAAAAAATTAGCTGAGTATAGTGGCGCATGCCTGTAGTCCCAACTAACTTGGGAGGCCGAGGCAGAAGGATCACTTGAGCCCAGGAATTCCAGGTTACAGTGAGCTATGGTGATGCCACTGTACTCTAACTCAGGCAACAGAGTGAGACAGTGTCCCAGAAAAATTAAAAAATAAAAATAAATAAATAAAGTCAGTTTTAAAATTAAGTTCTGCCTAGATGTGTTTTTTTTATTTTCAAAATATTAGGATGTTTTGATAATTATGTTTCAAGACAGATTTTCTTTTTTCTTTTTAAAAAAACTAACAGGTAGTTCCATTAGCCAGTGTTATTGTGAAAGAAGCTTTGACAGAAGAAGATGTGTTAAACTGTCAAAAAACAATATACAACTTAGTTGATATGGAAAGAAAAAATGATCCTCTACCTATTTCCACAGTTGGTACAAGAGGAAAGGGCCCTAAAAGGTAGTTTTTTTTCCTTATTTTCTTCATATATGATATTTACATATTGTTTCTTAAGGTAACTTACTCCGTGTGTGAATTATATTTGAGGGCATGTTTGTATAAATACCCACGTTCAAGATGAAATAATATAGAATAATAGAAATGGATGTATTATAACTTAGAATTTCACCATTGACTATTGAGCAAGAGGAAAGAAGTCCATGTTTAATTATTTCCTTTTGCTTTACCAGTAGCAAGTGATACTTCAATGTTATTTAAAGGGTATTTCTAAATCTTTACTCAGAGATGAACAATACCGTATAATGTGGAATGAATTAGAAACTCTTGTCAGAGCCCATATCAACAATTCGGAGAAACATCAAAGAGTCTTGGAATGTCTGATGGCATGTAGGAGCAAACCTCCAGAAGAAGAAGAACGAAAGAAACGAGGAAGAAAGAGGGAGGACAAAGAGGACAAGTCAGAAAAAGCAGTGAAAGATTACGAACAGGAAAAATCTTGGCAAGACTCAGAGAGGTGACTTCTTGGCATTGATACAGCACCATGGTGCCTTTTGGCATATCACATTCTGTATATAGCACATTTGAACATTCAAACCTCCCTAAATAGTTCATTTAATATGTGTTTATTCATTTTATAATTAATTTTATTCGTAAAATCTAGAAAATCTTTTTTGGGCTTAAAAAGGTATGAGTTTTTTTATTGTTGGGGCAAAGATACTGTTAGTTTTTCCTAATTAACTTCTGAAAATCATAATGCATGATGTTTGGTATCAGTATGTGCTTTATGTATTAAGAATTTCAAAGATATAACTTTATTCCTCTGTTCCATAATTCATTTTTTTGGAGACAGTCTCACTCTGTCGCCCTGGCTAGAGCGCAGTGGCATCACCATAGCTCGCTGCAACCTCAAACTCCCGGGTTCTAGCAATCCTCCTGCCTCAGCCTTCTGAGTAGCTGGGACTGCAGGTGTGTGCCACTGTGCTGTGCTAATTTTTCTGATTTTTGAGGTAAGGAGTTCTGTTCTTGAACTACCATCCTCCTACCTCAGCCTTCCAGAGTACTAGGATTACAGGTGTGAGCCACTTAGCGTGGCCAGTAAATATTTATTGAATGCCTATGATATGCTGGACATTTGACATAAGATTCCTGCCCTGAAAGAACATACAGTGCTATGGTAGAGACAGGCAAGTAAGTCAGTGACCGCAGTAAAGTGTGGAAGGTGCTGTTGTAAAAGTAGGCACAGGATAGCCTTGGAAACACAGAGGAAGAGCATACAGTCCTAATTCTGAAAATGTTCCTCAATAGTACTCTTTTCCCTTGGTTTGTGTTATATATAATGATGTCAGGGTTAAATTTGAAAAAACATAAAAAGTAGTAAAGGCTTATAAATAAAAATATCATGACATATCAACTGGCTATATCTTCTGCCTCCTTGCCAGAAATCAGACAACCAACCTGGTAACTATTATAATGGCAATGTAGTAAGTCCCTTAAAAACAAAACGTAACTTTTTAAACTTCTTATTTTGGAAAATTTCAAATATACACAACAGTAGAACAAATAGGTACCCATCATCTGCTTTCAACAATTAATAGTTCATGGCTGATCTCATTTTGTATATATCCCCATCCACTACCTTACCACCACCCACATAGGAATATTTTGAAACTAATTCTGGAAATCGTATAATTTCATCCACAAAAA
>RJWJ010020131.1:0-29478 GCA_004363605.1 Indri indri | reverse complement strand
GTGTTACGGGCTACTCCTCTGACATGAGCAGATTCTGGCTTGGCTCCAGACGCCCTCTGGCCAGTCCTGCCCCATCCCTACCCCAGCCACAATTCCTGGTGCCCACATGTCATCTGGCCTCTTTGGCCCCCTTGTGCATTTGAGGAGCTGCATCCTTCCTGAGTGACTCCCTGGTTACTCATTCCACCTCTCCCCTTCCCTCCATCAATGACCTCAAAACCATTCCGTTTCTACCCACAGCCTCTGGCTAGTTTTCACACTACAGCCAACTGCCCGGGAGTTGGCAAGAGCTTTGAACTTCAGCTTTCTCTACCTTTCCTTCTGGAGTCTTCTTACGCAGGAGCTCTATGTGCTGTAACTGAGTGCGACCAGTGCCTTCAGCATCTCCACAGCTCCTGTGCCCAGTGCCCTTGCTCGTACCGGAGAGACTTACTGGTGACCTCCAACCCCAGCCCTCTTTCCTCTTTTAGGGGTGGTCGTATCAAAAGCACCAAGCTCCAGGTTTACAGAATTCAAATTGGAGATGGGAAGGAAGGGAGGCCACATATCTTATTCCCTAGGTCCCCAAATTAGCAGAAGTAATAAAGAGGTAGAGGTAGTGACATCCGGACCTCCTAATAATTTTAAGCAACCTGCCCAGCAACCCAGGCAAGGAATCATAACAGTCAACTTTGTCCCCATCCCCCCGTCACCCACAGCCCCAGGCAATTCAGGCATCCAGAGGTTCCTGGGAACTTCCTCATATCAGCATCAGTTGGGGCCCAGTTTTCCCACACAGTGACGTGAATGGCAAGTGCAAGGAAAAGCCACCAAGAAATGAAGCCTGAGAGGCATTTAAGAGCCAGGTCTGGCAGTGAGTGCCGTGACACAGGCACATGGGAAGACAAGAGACCCGATCAGACTCGAATTTTAGGAAGATCCCCAGCAGCTGGAGGGGACAGGTGGAGAATGAGTCTGGAGGCAAGAGACAAAAATAAGAATTTTTTGTAATAATCTTTTAAGAGGTGGTGGGGCCTCAGCTAGATCCAAGGCCGTGAGCATCACTCATATGAGGATTGTTAGGAAGAACAAATCGTCGGGACTGGGGAACGGGGCTGGGATAGCTCAGGAGTGGAGCTCGGGGTCAGCGGCTAGGGCAGAAGCCCTGTTAAGGTAAAGAGTGCAGTAGAGGGATGTTGGATTCGAACAACTCCATGCCATAGCTTCCCCTTCACCTTTCCTCTCTGTTTCAACGGTTCTCACTGGGTTTGTTTGGTTTTGTTTGGTTTTTTCCTCTGAAAGTCCAGAAGTGGCCTTGGTGTGCCTGACAGACTTCCAGGCACAGGCGCAAGAGCGGCTCTCCAAGCCATCTTGGGATTTTGTTGAAGGAGGAGCTGACGCCGGCATCACGCGGGGTGACAACATCGCAGAGTTCAAAAAGGTTGGTCTTCTGCAGCCTGTATATTGTTAAGCTTACGTGCACTGATTGAGACATCCTTGGACGGTAGTAGCAGTACTGGTTTCTGCCTCCAAAGAAACGAAGAATACTCCAAACATAATAATGTGGCTTTTTGTTGTTTTGCTTCGTTTGGGGGAGGAGGAAAGACGGATAAAGAGGGAATTTATCTTAGGACTAGCACAAGGGAGCCATCCTCCCTCTGCATCCCAGCAACTTTGCAACCCGACACGATGAGGCGTGAGTCCCGGGATGAGGAGTTGCTCGGGCAGGGAGGAGAAGCCTGCCGGGTAGGCCTAGATCTCCCAAGTTCCTGAAGCCACCGTGCTTGGAGGAGAAAATGTAAAACAGGAGAGAGGACTGAGGTTTAGAGGAATACGAAGATCCAAGGAGCCTTAGGAATGATGAGAGATTGATTCAGGGGAGAAGAGTTGGACTGGAGAAGCAGGACACAGCCTCCGTCAACCAGCAGCCGCCCACAGGCCAAGTCTGGCCCACAAGCTAATGATAGTTTTTTATTTTGAAATGGTCAAGGAGCAGGGGGAGTCAAAAGAAGAACTTGAGATGTGTAAAATTATATGAAATTCAATTTTTTTCATGTTTAATATTTTATTTGTTTAGAGACAGGGCCTTGCTCTGTCACCCAGGCTGGAGTGCAGTAGCCCAACCATACCTCATTGCAGCCTCTAACTCCTGGGTGCAAGAGATCCTTCCACCTCAGCCTCCTGAGCAGCTGGGACAACAGGCACGTACCACCATGCCCAGCTAATTTATTTTGTTGTTGTTTTTGTAGAGATGGGATCTCACTATGTTGCCCAGGCTGGTCTCGAACTCCTGGCCTCTCAAAGTGCTGGGATTACCAGCAAGAGCCACTGTGCCAGCCTGAAATTCAAATTTTAATGTTGATAAATAAAGTTTTTATTGGAACACAGCCATGCTCACAGTCATTTACTATCATCATGGCTGCTTTTGTGCTACAACAGCAGAACTGAACAACTGTGACAAAGACTGAAATATTTACTATCTGGCCCTTTATGGGAAAAGTTTGCTGACTCCTGTGATAGCAAGATGAGGAGAAAACTGAAAAATGGGATACAAAGTGAACACTATATTCTGCATTTTCGTATTTGATTAGCACTATACTAGGCACTTCAAATGATTCGTCTCATTTTGTTTTCACAAAACTATTAGGAAATTTAGATTATTATTCCTGTTCCACAGATGAAGTGACTGAGGCTAACTTACTCCAGTGTGCACAATTAGTATTTTCAGAAAATTTTTCTAAGTTTGTGTACAGAAATAACAATAATAATATTTTGTAAAAAACAGAAATGTTTTGATCTGAGGCTAAGGCATCCTCAGGGTCTTAAATGTGTGTTTTACATATTTATTATTTGTGAATTCTCTTCCCTTCCTCTAAAGCAGTATTTAAGCCAAATCTTAAAATGAATTAGCTGCTAGCAAAAAGGTCATGATCACTCTCTGGGATTTGTCCTCTTTCAGTGAGTGACCTTTTCTTACTTTCTGGAGACTTGTTTCTAACTGGAGAGGAAACTCTCTCCTACCTGTTCTTTTCCTTTCCAGTCCTTGCTATGATGAATCAAGTACTGAGAGTCTAGCAGGGAGGTGCAGCTCAAAGACACAGACCCCCAACAGAGCCGGGCGGGGCAGCGTGGACCCTGTGCGCACGACGGTTCAGAGAAGGCTGGTGAATGTGGAAGAGGGTGCTGGGAGCGCCTTCCTGGAGAGGAGCCTCCTGCTGGATCCACACTGCTTATTCAACTCTCAGCCAACTGAACCCACCAAGGTTTCAGGGGTCCAGCCTAGTTTAGGCCTGCACCAGGAATCAGGGGGCCCCAGCCCCAGACGGCACCTCCATGCTGAAGAGTCATCCCACAAATACAATATCTCTTTGTTGCCTAGCACAGAATCCGCTTCCGGCCCCGATACCTGAGACATGTGTCAGAGGTAGACACCAGGACCACAATCCAAGGGGAGGAGATCAGTGTCCCAATCTGCATCTCACCCTCAGGGTTCCACTGCCTGGCCTGGCCTGATGGGGAAATGAGCACAGCAAGAGGTATGAACCAAGCCACCTCGCCTCAAGGCCCCTTCCCCAGAAGTCTAGAAATACTCAGGAGGCCTTCCTTAGTGCAGGAACAGGGAGCCCCAGGGTTCCTCTCTATAAGGGCCTTAGGGACAGCAGTCTGGTTGACATTAAGGAAGGAGGGAAAGGGAATGCTTAAAACTATGTATGTATAACATTTCACCTAAGATTGAGATGACATCCATTTTTCATAATAAAGAATCATTAGACTGGGAGAGGGGCCACAGATAAATGGGAAGGTGTTAATATCCCACCAAGTCATCCCTCAGAAGAGGGGTGCCGGCTCCTCTGACTCATACTGTCTGTGGGGAGAGGGATGCTTAATGTGGCCCCAAAAGTAGGTCTCTCTTTGGCCCCTTCCAGGTCAGGCTGGGGCTGAATGGTGAGTCTCTGAATTTAGAATGAGGAGAGAATCATGACATTAGGTCCTAACATAAGGCCCTGGCAATTGCTCTTACCCAAATACTCCATTATCCTTCTCAATGGGCTTTGTCATCTTGTTTGACAAAAAGTTTCTGGTTAGGTTATGTCCCCTTAGTAAACCCCATTCTCTCCCACATCCTCCACCACCATCAATAATAATAATGATAATTACAGAAGAGAAGAGAGGGGGCTGAAAGGACTCTTGGGACTCCTTTGTAATCCTCACACTAGGTCAAGTCTGTTTTTGTGAGTTGATCAGGGCTTCCTTGGGGTCCCTTCCTTTGACTCTGTGATGTAGGAAGCAGGAAATCCAAGGATTTTGGAGCTGAAAGTGACATCCCTCTTGATGAGGTTAGGAAACAGGTCTGTCTAGGTTGAACTCTGAATAGCCTATATGAATATGACCAGTTTACTAAATTTTACAGTTGAGTGTCTCATTTGGGGGTGGGGTAAAAGAATGGATTATCTCCTGTTGACATGAAGAATTGAAAATATAAATTTTTGATTAGGCCCAATTCTCTGCCCATGGGTTGTAGCGTGGCAGTGACAACAACCTATTGGAGAATCCCACTGAAATGATTAAATTAGGAAATAAGAAATATGCAACTTAGCAGCAGCAGCTTCAACATCCTCACCATCGTCATCATCAACCTCATTATCACCAGCATTCGTACATCACTTTGCAATTTAAAGAATGCTTCCATATTTAGTATCTTATTTAACCTCCCCACGATTCTAAAGACAGATGTTATTATTTCCTTCAGTTTACAGATACAGGAAATGAAAGGCTCAAGGACACATAGCAAAGAAGTGGTAGAACTAGTGTTCTCCTAATTACAGATATCATGCTTTTTCCACTACAAAGTTCAGGCTTCTCCCCGTGGGATTACATTCCCTCATCCTCTGCCCTCTCTAACTTTCTTCTGCTTCATTAGGTATTCATAGGAAGCCCACTTTCCTGTCTGAAGGCTGTAACACACCCAACGTGGTTCTGAAGGCTAAATGACATCTCCAGCTGGAAATACTTTATTAGGAATATAGGATTTGTACGACGGATTATACAGAGGCCCAAATGCTTTAGGCCTCTCAGTCTGATCAAATCACCTCCCATCCCTGCCCTACAGGAAAGTAGAATAAAGTTAAGCTTTATCTGCACTCACAGGGCAAGCTGACCGGAGACCACACAGACTCGCAGGGCTTCTCACCCTAGTCCAGATGCCTTTGCCTTCCAACCTGAGTCATGTCTCTGCTTTGCAGCCGCCCGAGCAGCCAAGGTCTGCTACATCACCAACACATATGCCAGCTGCAGCTTTGAAGATATCGTTGTTGCTGCTCCAAGAGGCCGCCGGTGGTTCCAGCTCTATGTGCAACCAGACCAGCAGCTGAACAAACAGCTGGTCCAGCAGGTAGAATCCCTGGGTTTCAAAGCTTTGGTAATCACAGTGGATACACCCATACCTGGCAACAGGCGACATGACATTCGAAATCAATTGGACTTGAAGATGAACTTCATGCTAAAAGATCTTCGATTACCTAAAGAGGTAGGAAAGATGCCAGAGTCAACAGGCAGGCAGTACAGGAGGCAAATTTCCTTCCCCCTTTCCTCTTTTCCTCCTTTCTTTCTTTCTACAAGTATTTATTGTGAGTCTGCTCTGTGCCAGACACTGGGGGTGCAGTAGTTCAAAAAGCGTATCTGGTTCCTGCTCCCCAGAGCTTCCAGATAAGCAGAACATAAGACCAAATGTCCTCACCCCTGTGGCTGCCCAACCTTTCCACAAAGTGTTCTGGCCAGAGCTGGATGCTGAGAAATGGAAAGGCCATAGAAAGGATTTTTGCTTGGAATAGGTGAGTAAACTAAAGAAGTTCATCCAACATTTTCTGCATTATGGCACACTTAGAAAATGATCATTTTGGATGGCGCAGGTAGATACCCTGACTCTCTGAAGAGGATGCTCACAGCCAAGGCAACTGGCCAGCCTGTCTAGCCAGCCCAGGTCCCACTCTGCTGCCATGAAGACTGAGGAGTCAATATCTCTGCACATCTAGAACTTACTTGTGGAACAACAGGGTACTGTAGCACAACTGTTTGGAATCTCTGAACTAGGTGACTACAGAGGAAACTTTCCCCATTAAAATCCTACAGTTAAATGGCATGGAATGCCCCAGAGAGAAAAAGCCATGGTGAAGTTGAATGGCTGCAGCAGAGATAGTAATGTCAGCCTTTTCAGCAGTGGGCGGCTGTGATACCCAGTCAAGTGACTCAGCAGTTCTACTCATTAACCACAAATTGGCCTTGAGGTTAAAATATTTATCCAGATCTTAAAGGCCCACTGAGATATATAAATATTTGGTATACATGGTGAGCCAAGGGTAAACAGTGGGTAAGATTATTGAAATATTGCTTAGTTCTTATTGTCCTGTGCATATCTGAACCCTAACACATCACACTGACCTGTAAATGCATTTCCTTATCTATCTCATGTACCGTACTCTGAATTCTTTTGAAGAGAATGTGTCTTCTTTGTCCTTGTGTCCCCAGAGCCTGGCACAATTATTCAGCAGCCACACGATTAATGGTTAATGAATAAGCAGTTGAAGTAGAAATCCTTTTATATAAATTTTGTTAAGAAAAGGAGCCAGAAGCCTTGCTGGATTCTTTTGCTTCTCTCTCAAGCTTATAAATGACAACTCTCCAAATATGTCTGCTCTTCGGAATGGGTCAAGCCGTCTTATAGGAGTTGAGGACTGAAGTTCCCTTTTTATTTCCTACAGAGAAATTCAATACCTTGTCTCCAGACATCTGCCATTAGCAAATCTCTCTGCTGGAATGACATCTCCTAGTTTCAGAGCATAACCCGATTGCCCGTCATCCTTAAAGGGATTTTGACAAAAGAGGACGCAGAGTTAGCTGGGAAGCACAACATCCGTGGCATCATGGTTTCAAACCATGGCAGGAGGCAGCTTGATGAGGTTCCCTCTTCAGTAAGTAGGATGACTTCAAAGGGGTGTGTTTTCGTGAGTGCCGCACATGTGTGTGTATGTGTGTGTGTGTGTGTGTGTGTGTGTCTACACCAAGGTACTCTATGAAATCTGGGGCACCTTCCCCTCTCCCATACAATATACACTAGTATATACTTATGAATTTTAAGGACTTTTAATCATTAAGAATAGCCTAGCATGTACCAGGCTATTTTTACAAACTTTACATATATCATCTTTAAGTCTCATGCCAATGCTGCAAGACGGGTGTTATTATTTCTGTTTCACAGATGAAGATACTAGAGTTTAGAGACATTAAGTAACTTGTCCAAAGTCACATAGATAATAAGTGGTTACTGTGGAATTTGATAAGAAAGCTGTTCCAAAAGCACCACCAAGGTCTCCGGCCTTCTGGAAGAGGTGTTCAGCTTCAAATTTGCATATCCACATGGATTGTAACTTCATATTTTCCCATCTGACACATCCCAGGAAGAAACAGTGTTTCACTCAAGCAAAAATAATAAATAACCATCTTTCACGATAAAACTAAAAAATGTACTAAGGAATACTTCACTAAAATCTATGATGGCCTATAATTTTTTTCCCTTAACTCATGAATGTATGTCCATGATAGATGGAGTTTGGAGGGAAAAAAATGAAAAAAAATAGGATAAAGAAAGAATCTTTAAATGGGAATTAGTTGTTGATTTATCCTCATGGAGGTATATTAATATTTCTGCAAAAGTTCTATTGCTGCTTGACTTGTTTTGAGAAAGAGAAGTAAGGTTGTTTTTCCTCTTAAGTTCTATCGATCTTGTTACTATATAAGTAAAACATGTTCACTGCACATAAATGATAAAACATACATAAACAAAAAGAAAAAGATAAAAATCACCCCTAATTTCATCACTATCACTGTGTCAATATTTTGGTAATTGTTGTCATTAACTTTCTAATGCAAATATAATTTTTTGTGTTTAAAAAAACTATGAATGATGTTTTGTAATTTCTTACTTTTACTTAGCATTATATTAAGAGCAACTTTTTGTTTCAATATTTATTCTCTTCTTATTTTTAATTGTGGTCAATTTATATAACCAGCCTCCTACTGTGAACGATTTGTATTCCTTCAATCTTTCACTATTTTAAACAGTGTATTAGTGACTACTGTTAAAGCTAAAATCTTTAGCACTTTTTCAATTATTTCTTTAAGATAAATTCCAGTGATTAGAAATGCTGCCTTATCCAGTTTGTACTGTTACAGCAGAGGTGACCGGGAATAGACCGACAAGCGCACAGAAATATTGGCAAAAGCAGGTTTATACGCCAGTGGGCTCAGAGGGGGATTTTTCCCTCCCAAATTCTGAGCACCAAAGAGCATCGCAGTCTTTTATACACTCTGCTCAAGGGGCCCAGGCACGGTTACAGCAGGGTTAACTTTAGTGAGGCAGAGTCCTAAGCTACTTTACAGCCTGGTACTCTAATTGCTACAGGTGATTTATGAGGGCAAAGGTCACAGGGGAGGAGGGGGCCCAGGTAAGGATTGCAAGGGAGAAAGTCCAGTAGTGGAATTTTCCACTTTAGTGGAATTTTCCAATTTTCCATGTCACTACATTCGGAGATTTGTGATGCTGGGAGGCATAAGGTGCCAATCACTCCTCCTCTGTGCCAGGCTCTCAGTGGTAGGGAACAGGTAGAGGAATGGCCAGACCACATGGAGAGCAAGGGGCAGCCTTCACTGTGGCTCTCTGGTAAAAGCTGGACTGAAGGGTATGGTCAGGCCTCCTACTTCGCATCCCAACTCACATGCTGAGCTCTCTGACCCAACCCCCGCCAGCGTGCCCACGGCCACCTCTCACATGCCCAGTAATGGGCAGAACAGAGAATGCAAGAGCGCATAGCAGGCCCTGGCCCAACTGCGCTTACTACATAGGAGCCGAAGGCAGCAAAGAGCCCACCCCTGACAAGTAGCAGACAGGGTGGAACATAGGCTTTTAAAAGAAAATGAATAAAAACATTATGCAGTTGGTGTCAGGCTTTCATGAATCAATTTAGCTAGCCTTGCTCCCTTGGGAGGACCGAGAAATAAGTGGAGAAAGATGACTAATTCTCCCATCGTGCTTCCTCAATAGAGAGTGAGTACTGGCTAAGGCAGGAGCCTGAGAGAGAAGAATTTCTCCTACCCCTTTAATGCTGATCAACATGTTGTTTTCCCAAGTCATTTAGCTGAACATCCAAACTCAGAGTCAGCCAGGAACAGCACCAAGATTAGTGTGAGGCTAGTGAGGTATTCACTTTAGGCTCAAAAGTTAAGAAGATGCCAAGAAAAACTTAGTAAGGTAAATAATATTTTAATGCACTATTTTAAAAATGTAAATTAATACAAAAATCCATGGTGAACAAAATGTCAACACTTTAAATAAAGATAGAATCCACCCCTGTGTTTAACTAACCCTGCCTCACCTCACCCTAGTCCTGGCCCTGGGTCCAGTAAAACTACTCATAAAAGCAAGCCCCAGCTCATAGGTCAGAATTTCCCATTTGATTTTTTTTAAACATTGCATTCAAATATCATTTATCTGAGGGGTTTTTTTGGCACCCCCTAAATTTTGTGCCTGAGGTAAGTGCCTCACTTCCCTCAGGGTGGCGTCAGCCCTGTGAGAGGTAACACTTTTTGAAAGAAGCCCCCACTTCTATGAGGTTTCATATCCAACATTGGCTTTGTACTTCCTCCTGGGACCCGGGGAAAGGGTAAGTCAGCTGTGGTCCCCGGAAGACTCTAATGAATGTCCTATTTGGACCTATTAAAATTAACTCTGAGGCCATACTGCACCCTAAGCTGAAATTCAGTCCCTACTGTATTTCTCAAATTATTGTCATCTCCACTGTCCAGTATGGCTCACTAAAAGAATGTTTGCACATACATTTTTTTCATAATATCGTAAAAATATTTCAAATAATACCATGCTGGAACTATAAAAATACCCCTTATTTGGACCTGAATTCCCTCCAGTTATTACATGTAAATTCAAAACATAGTCAATCCCTCCCTTCCACCTGTAAATTAATTCTTTTTTCATTTTTTTCAAGAACTGGTTCCGTAATATCCACCTGCAAATTAAAGAATACAAAGTTCTTTCCTCCCTAGTTTCTTATTCTGCTCAGTCTCAGCCAAAGGATCTCAATCAGGTAGAATAACGATGGATTCCTTTGGCAGCAAAAGGCCCCCCACGGCCCAATTTCAACTCCTCTCCTCTGGCCGTCCCTCAGAGAAGCACAGACAAGAACCCAGAGGCAGTTCCAGAACTCCCTCCAGGAGGGTCCCGCTATCACTCCTCTTTACAGACTTGGAGGTGCCCAGAAAAGCATGGGTGGGCCTGGGGCACCCTGAGTGGCCAAGACCTATTGATCTGTGTTAACGGAAAAAAAGCCGAACTCTGCAAAATAATTTTAAAGAGATTTATTCTGAGCCAAATTTGAGGACCATGACCCGGAGCCAGGCTCAAGAAGTCTTGAGCAAGTGGACTCCCTGTGGTTGGGTTATAGTTTGGTTTTATACATTTCAGGGAGACAGGGGTTACAGGTAAAGTCATAAATCAATATGTGGAAGGCATACATTGGTTTGTGGGCCATCTCTAAGCGGAGGCTTACAGGTTATAGGTGGGTTTAAAGTTTCTTTAACTTGCAATTGGTTAAAGACATGGAGCTTTGTCTAAAGGCTTGGAATGTTTCAACATAAGGAGCTGTTTGTCAGAGATAAGCCACTGGACACATATTTGTTGTGTAAATTGTGGACCTGCAGGTTTGTCTTGCATACCCTTAGGCCTGTTAATGGGTTACAAAGGATGTCCCCAAGAAGGGACGGGAGCGTGATAAGGCATGTCTGACCTCCCTCCTCCTGGCAGGCAATTTACTTTTAGGATATTCCTTTGGCCATGAGAGGGTCCGTTCAGTCAGCCCGTGGGGTTGAGCCTTAAGATTTTATTTCGGTTCACACCTGGAATTACAGAAACAAGATAAGAGACAAAGTCCAGTGGAGAAATCAGGCCAAAGCGATAAGCCGCTTCCGTTTTGCCTTTCAAGGGCTTAAACTTTACTTTTACAATGTTGTTGTTCCTGTCCTATCTCACTGCACAGATAAACCATAAGGCACTCAGAGACAAGTCGGACAGGTGGTGCAAACGAAATGCCGTGCAGCCCCATTTCCCAAGTCAGTTTGCAGTCTAGACACTCAGGCCAAAAAGACTTAGTTCCTTAGCAATGGAGCACTTTTCTAGCTGTGCCCCTTTAAAGACAGAGAGGGCAGAAGAAAATTCAAAGCCAAAATGTTATTTGAAAAGAAGAACGTTAAAGTGAACATTATAAATGAAAAACGTCCCCTTCAGGGCGTAAAGAGGAACCAAACAGTTCTTCCAACCTGTAGACAATTAAGTGAATCAGAGAGAAGCTAGACTAGAGTGAAAGCAGAAAATGGCAGGAGGGAGAAACCAAGGAAACGCCCCAGGTCCCAGCAACGTAGCCCCAGCTGCCGTGGATGAGCGCCCGCGGCCTCAAGCATGGGAAGGAAAAAACCGTCCAGGCATCCCTCCAGCTTGGACTCCAGGTCCTATCCCACGTTGAGAGTCAAACCAGAAAGCTCCCAACCTGTGTGTATCTCCTTTCCAGTTTGATGCTTTGACAGAAGTGGTGGCTGCTGTAAACGGGAAAATTGAAGTGTACCTGGACGGTGGGGTCCGAACCGGCAATGACGTGCTGAAGGCTCTGGCCCTGGGGGCTAAGTGCATTTTTCTTGGGAGACCAGTCCTATGGGGTCTTGCCTGCAACGTGAGAGTGGAACGCAGCAACCAACTGCAAGCTTCTCATTCGTTTCCATGCTTTTCTGTGGTTCACCCTCCAAGCTTAGCCATTCGTCAAGGTGCCAAGGTTCCTGCTCATCTCCACACCTCGGAAGCATATTGAAGACTTGCAATAAATAGCTCTTACCCCCTACCTTTTTCTCTGTGCTCGCCTTTATTCCCACCATAATTCTAACGTCACAGATATCCCCCATCTTCCCTACCACAGCTCTAGCCACATCTAGAGTTTATACTCAGCTGATGATCAAAATGTTCCTTCATGGCTCTTTTTGTCTCTCTCTTTCTCTGTCTGTCTGTCTGTCTTGGGAGCAGGGTGAAGATGGTGTTAGAGAAATTTTAAACATTTTAAAAAATGAGTTCCACACTTTCATGACCCTTACAGGTAAGGTTTTAAAGTTTTCTCCTAATTTGGAGCTTAAAGTTTTATAGGAGGGCTAATGAACACGAACAGCAGCCCTTTCTTCTAACTAAGCCTTTCCCAGCTTGGTAGCTGTCCAGAAGAAAGAACAGGGAAAACATATCTGAGACAAAGATTAAGCACTATTCTGTCCTCGGTGGAAACTCAAAGCTCTCCTCAGGGTCATTATCAGTTCCAGGAAGGATTACCTCCGGCTCTGAATTCCTGCTTCTGCCAAATTTACTTATTCCACGCCTGCTGTTTCTGTCCACGCCTGTCAACCCAGGCATGAAACTCAGCCCTTTCCTATGTCTCTATGTTTAGGAAAAGACCCTCTCTCATTAGTTACATTTTTATGGATAACATATTTTGCCCAAGTTATGGTGCATAAAACATAGATACAGAAAGAACTTCCAGTTAAACATTATACAGGCTGCTAATTACATTTTTCAGCCTTCTCATCACCAGGGCCTTCTCACTGCCTGCTCGGGCCCACAGCTCCCCAGCCCGTACCATTATGCTAGCTCTTCTCTCTCCCTTCTCTTTTTACTTCTTATCTGGAGTTAGTCTCTTCAATATCTGTGTCCAATCTCAGCTACGGTCTTCATTGTGCATATTAATTAAGATCTTCTTTTCCCTTGACAGACGTTCCCTTGGAAGGTAGCTGTTATATGGAATACTCACCCATCTCTTCCGCTGCCCCTGAGTCATATTGCTCCCTAAGAGATTCTTCACCCATCCCTGAGCCTCAGTAGAACTGAGATAAAGATCAAGGATGTCTACTGTACACAGAGTTGATTTAAAAATGCTAAAAGGGTTTTCACATTTTTACCTTGACATTTTGATATGACTGTGTTCAAAGATGACGTGGGCACAGGCTCGTAAAGTAATTCCCAGTGCAATCAGAATTACATTACTTGTTTTCTATAGAAACTATTTTATCAGAGTGAATGAAAAATCAAGCCAGTTTTGTTCCCATTGGATCATCCCATAGCCATGATGGGGTGGGTTGCTGGTGTTTTAGAGAAATGAGCTTTGTTAACTACATCGTTCTTTTAGGCTGCCGGTCAATCGCTGAGATCAGTCGGAACCTGATCCAGTTCTCCAGATTGTAAGGAAAAAGAGCTAATAACCAGACTGCTGAGCCTGCTCACAGGAGGAAGACAAACTCACAGCGTGATGTGCAATACCATCCTGCCTGGGCCCATCCTATGAAGCGGCTCATGCCTTGTGCCCTCTCAAACCCTCTATCCCTATGCTTCAGGCCCTCCAAACCCATCTTCCTCAAATATCCCAGGCTCTTCTTTGCTTTGCTGACTTTTATATATTGTTCTCTTGCCTAAATCCTCCTCTGAAATAAAAGATCTCAAAAGGGCAGATCAACAGTGACCGAAATAGCTATTGGGTTATATTATTTACATACCCTATGTATCTCTATGAAATAGCTATGAAACTTTGCACTCTGGACAGAAGAGCTATGTATATAAAACATTCCCCAACAAAAACCGCAATCTCTGTCTATCACACAGTGCAGCACAGGCCAGGCAGATGAAAGGAAAGGAAAGCTAGTGTAGTTAGAATACTTAGAAGAGTAGTGAATACTTTGCAGAATGCTGATCTTTGAAAAGAGGCCCAGGAGCCTAAGTTTGATGTCTTTGTTAATGGGTTGGTAAAAGGAAAAGGGATCCCAGTATCAGACCCTAACATTTTATTCAGGTCTCAAATCGGCTCCTGCATTGGTGGGCTGATAGCTTGAGGCCAAGGAAAGGTCTTTAATTTAGCAGCAAGGATGGAGTGCTTGTGCTGAAAGTTTAGGGACATACTAAGAAAGTGCTATGTCTAGGGGCAACTGTTCGGCTGACACAGCAGTCACAGCTGCATTATGGGACAGGAGGCCTAAATGACCACGGGCCTCCAAGATGACCTTCAGCACACTGATTGGCTAGCAACATATGTCTTGGAAAAGATGGAAGCTTCATGTCTTGGTCTGTTTGTGCTGCTATGACAAAATAGCTGAGACTGAAATGAGCACATACTTTTAACTATGCTCCCTTCCAAATGCCACTAATATATCAATAATGGTGTTTTAAAATATAAAACAAATCTGAGACTGGGGAATTCGCAAACAACAGAAATTTATTCCTCACAATTCTGGAGGCTGAAGAGTCCATGACCAAGGCACCAGAAGGTTCCATGTCTGGTGAGAGCCTGGTCTCTGCTTTCAAGATGGCACCTTGTTGCTGCACACTCCAGAGGGGATGAACACTGCGTCCTCACACGGCAGAAGGGATGGAACGGGCTCCCTAGTTCCCTTAAGCCTTTTATTTTACAGTTGCTAATCCCACTCATGAGGCCCCACCTCTTGATTCATGATTAAGTTTCAACATATGAATTTGGGGGGCACATTCAGACCGTACAGCTTCATAAGATCAAGAGGAATATGGGACAAGGCCGACCTTGGTGCAGCCTAATGCACACACTGCTGCAAGGGACTTGGGGAGTGTTTTTTACTTTGATTCACAGAGCCAAGGCCAGAAACATGAAAGAACAGAAGAACAAATGAAAGTCTAAAATATTCATGGTCACGACCTAGGATGTCACAGGAACTTACTGCACACTGACTAATGTCTGTTTTATGTGGTGCAAGGACCTTTAAGAAAAGTAGCAAAAAGAAAGTTTCGAGATACCATAGACTCAGGGACTCCGGAAACAAATTAAAATTAACTATCCCAGTTCTTCACCAGTAAATAAGAAAGGAGATGTCTTTATTTTGGTCATATTGGAGAGTTTTTACTAGATAGATGTAGGCTTTCTCAATAAAGTACTAAAGAGCTAAACTCATTGCAGAGATTAAAGTCTGAGAAATATTCTGTTACCCAGGGGTCCCCAAGAACATGGCCTCAGACAGCGGACAGACTCATGAGAGAACTCTACCACTAGCCACTTCACAGAGCACGGGATCATACCTAGACAGACTTGGCTGTCCTCTGGCCTAGTCCCCAGCCCTCACGCCCCTACACCCATCAGGAATTAGCATCACAGATGGTGGGGCTTGGTGCACTTTCTAGAACTTCACTCTCTGAAATTTTACTTCTAGATCATAGAACAATGTCTCAGACACCTTTCATTTGTGTTAAGTCAGTAACTTTGGTCTCATTGTTCTCCTCATATCAGAAATAAAATGAGAACATCTCAGTGCCAAATTGTTCCTTGTGGTTAAAAAAAAAAAAAAAGAATAAATCAACAGCCTTGAAGATAAGTCTTAAAACCAGAGAAAACATTAGTAGGATAACATCCCCCCCGCCAACCACCCCACCACAATCTCATCAATCAAATATTTTTTTCATGCTTTTACGCTGGCTAGTGAACATGTTACAAAATTCCCCCAAGTTTCTCTTATTACAGGGACATCAAGGCAGGCATAATGGCCTTACTGTCATCTCTTCAACCCTGAAATCATCCCCACTGAGGGTTTGGTTGAGTCATTCCAGATTGGTTGGAGGTAAAAGTGAAATAAATCACTTTAGCGTATGGTATTAAAGCAAGTTGGTGTACAGACAATGGAGTTAGCTCACCTTACAAGAAAATATATTAATAGTATAAGTTCTCCCTGCGTACATTTACCTTGGTGAAAATTGTGCTCCTTTTAGGTCCTAGACACATGTATGTGTTATGTTTATGTTGCTTTTCCTTCTGGGCTCGGAGGGCTAGATCCCAAATCCTAAGAGAAATGATCGAGGATATTATCGAGATAATGCCAAAAGGCTGTACTCCATTGCTCAGAAATGTTGAAGAGGATGCCCACAGTGACCTGAAGAGCTACATAGTAAACCCCAGAAGAAATCTCTTAACTAAAAATGTCCTACATTGGAATGTAACCTGATATAAAGATAGGCAAAAGACCTGAGCAGACACCTCACCAAAGAGATATACAGACTGCAAAAAAAGCATATAAAAAGATGCTCAACATAACATGTCATTAGAGAATTACAAATTAAAACAGAGATACCACTGCATATCTATTATAATGGCAAAAATCCAAAACACTGACAACACCAAATGCTAGCAAGAATGTGAAGCATCAGGACCCTTCATTCATTGCTAGGGGGAACGCAAAATGGTACAGCCATTGTGTGAGACAGTTTGGCAGTTTTTTTATAGAACTAAGCATATTCTTACCATATGATCCAGCAATCATGCTCCATGGTAATTAACCAAATATGTTGGATACTTATGTCCACACAAAAGCCTGTGTATTAATCTTTATAGCAGCTTTATTCATAATTACCAAAACTTAGAAGTAGCCAAAGTGTCCTCAGTAGGTGAATGGATAAAGTGTGAGACATCCAGACAATGCAATTGTATTCAGTGCTTTAAAAAAAGAGAGCTATCAAGCTATGAAAAGACATGGAGGAAACTTAAATGCATATTACTAAGTAAAAGAAGCCAATAAGAAAGGACTTACTGACTGTATGATTCCAACTCTATGACATTCTGGGAAAGACAAAACCAAGGAGACAATAAAAAGATAAGTGGTTGTCAGGGTTAAGGGCCACAGAGCGATGACTAGGCAGGGCACAGAGAATTTTTAGGGCAGTGAAATTATTCCATATGATACCGTAATGGTGGGTATATGTCCTTACACATTTGTCAAAACCCAGAGATTGTACAAACCCAAGAGTGAACCCTAATGTGAACTATGGACTTTGAGTGATGATGTGTCAATGCAGTTCATCAATTGTAACAGATGTGCCATTCGGGCAAATGTGCAGGAGTTGATGGGGGGCAGCCGGGGGGCGGGGGGCTGTGCATGTGTGGGGGGGGGGGCAGCGGGTCCTGTATGCGAACTCTGTACTTTCTGCTTAATTTTGCTGTGAACCTAAAACTGGTCTAAAAAACAGACTCTATTTGAAAAATTAAACAAGATAATACATGTAAAACACCTGATACACAGTAAACAACTCAATTAACAGTAAATGTATTGGAGCTCACATGTAGAGCATCCTATGCACAGGGAGATGTGACCAAGATATGTCCCCTTGGTTTGATCTTAACTGATCAGTCCTTAAAATAAGTTTCTGGAGTGGACTTACTGCATCAAGTGTGTGAAAGTTTAAAATATTTTGTCAGATACTCACCAGAAAGTTGCATCAATTTACCCTTCCACAAATCACATGCCTATCTCCCCACATCTTCACCAACACTAAGTAACTTCAGTTATTCTAATATTTGCTAAACTAGTCATGATTTTCAAACTGGGTTCAGTGAAGGGCTAATGTTCTTTGTAATGCAAGAGAAATCCCCAAGGAGAGAAGGCAGCTTGTTGGAGGATATGACAATCTATCCTCTTTTTTTAAAAAACATTGGAGTTCCAAGAGCCAAAATGGCAAATCACCACATACCCAATAATAAGGAAACAGGTAAGTGATATATAGTACATTTGTATGATGGAATAGTGTATGGGCATAATATTTTCAAAGAATATTAAAGACATGAAAAAACGCTCTTAAATATGGCTAAGTGCCAAAAGCAGGACATAAAACTTTATCTATCACTATCTTAACACAATATCCACACAAACACCTACATACACCCATGCAAGCATATTAAATCACACCAACAAAAAGATGAGAAGGAAACACACCAACATTTTAACAATGGTTATCTCTGGGTATGATTCTTTACTCTTCTTCTTTGTACTTTTCTCTAGTTTCTAAACTATTTACAATAAAAGGCATAAAGTACTAAAATATGCTATAAACTGAATAAACCTTAAAAACATTATGCTAAGTGAAAGAAGCCAATCCAAAAAGATCAAATATCACATGAATCCGTTTACATGAAATGTCCAGAACAGGCAAGTCTATAGAGACAGGAAGTAGATTAGTGGTTGCCTAGAGCTAGGGGAGTAAAGGTGGACAGCGGGTAACAGCTATGGAGTGATGAAATACTCTAAAATTACATTATGATGATACTTTCACAACTCTGTGAATATGCTAAAAACCCTTGAATTGTATAGTTTAAATGGTTGAGTCATATGGTATATAAATTTATGTAATAAAGCTGTTTAAAGAAAAAAATAATATATGCTTTACATGGAATGTGGTTTTAAAACTTTTTAAAGAGAGGAGGAGGAAAAGAAAGTTGAGAATGAAGATGAGAACTAGAGGATAAATTTGACTTACCAACAAACATTGCTCCAAACCCCTGAATACAACCCAACCTTGAGCAAGACTCAGGGGTAGATGGCCCCAGCTGCCCATGTCAGTCCACAGCAGCCATTATTGAAGTTCACTCTTCATACCTGTTTTTCATTCTAGAATGTCAGCTCTTCAAGGGCAAAGGCTGTGTCTCATTTACCTTAATGTCCCCAGGCCTTAGCACAGGTCATACTACAAAGCCAACCCACCAAGAATGGTTTTTTGTTTGTTTGGTTGGTTGGTTTGGGTTTTAGTTTTTTGTTTTTGGCTCAAAACAACAGAAATTTATTCTCACAGTTCTGGAGGCTAAAAGTCCTAAATCAAAATGTCAGCAGGGCCATGTTTTCTCTCAAAGCTCCAGGGAAGACTCCTTCCCTACCTCTTTATAGCTTCTGAGGATTGCCAGTAATCATTTGCGTTGCACGGCTTGTAGACCCAGCACTCTAATCTCTGCCTCCATCGTCACATGGTATTTTCCCTCTGTGTTTCATTATGAATCCTGGGTCATTCCCGATCCAGAGCTCCCTTCATCTCCAAAGACCAGGGTTTTCCTGGATAGAGGAGAGTTGATAGTGTGGACCCAGAGATTCTTCTCCCACTCAAAAGCCCACTGGTCATTTTTTAAAAATAGGCCTTATAATCCTTGATTCCTTCTAATTAGGGTTGACTTGAGGCTGAGTTGGAATCCCAGGGTCCACTCATAGTACAGACACAAGGAAAGAAGCCGCAGAGTTGGGTTAAATTGAATGAGATATCATGGAGTCCGTGTTGTGGCCCACTCTATTTCCTCTCACCTCACCGCAGCCCAACAGATACATTTTTGATGCCAAAATAGAGTAAACAGGAATGAAAAAAAAAAAATGCCACTCATAGGAAGAAAAGAAATAAGATGACTCTGAGGGCTGAAGCAATCATTATTCTGATAAAAATGTAGCCTAGAAATAAGATAAGATAAAATTTGACTACTTTCAGATGATTGAAGACTACAGTTAGATAAACCCAAAGTCTTGAGCAAATTAGGTTATCAAAGAACAGTTTTCACAAGAGTTAAACTGAAAATTTCTAAGGCCTCATCAGTTTTGACTCAAAATGTTGAAGAGCAAGGTCAGGCCCCCTCTTGCTCTCTCTCTCTCTTTCACCCTCTCTTTGCCTTTTCACCATGGGATGATGCAGCAAGAAGGCCCTTGCCAAATGCACCCTCTTGATCTTGAACTTCCCAACCTTCAGAATCATGAGCCAATGCATTTCTGTGCATTATAAATTACCCAGCCTGTGGTACTCTGTTATAGCAGCACAATATGACATGGTAGAGGTATGAATGTGATCATTTGGCATTCATCTATTCATCCTTCATTTATTAATTCATACAACAAATATACATTAAGCCCCTTTGTGCCAAGAATTTAGGGAGATACAAAGATAAGTAAGACATAAACCCTGCTCTGAGAAAAGCTTACTGTCAATATGTTTGCCAAGTAAAGCCATGGGTTCTGACTGACATTGTAAGTTATGAAGCAGATCGGTATCTGAAATCAGTGTTTAACTATCAACGTTATTCCAAAAGACAATCCCCATGAAGATCACTTACAATCTACTCTGAGTTCATTTCTCTACTGGCTTCTCTCAAATTTCCAGAGCTCTAAACCAATTCCTTCATGTTCTATGTGAAGGATCTGAAACCTAAAGGTGTTGAGTGATATACCCAAGACCACATCACCAGTTAGTAACAGAATCAAGACTTGAGCTCAGATCTCTCCTGACTTAGCACCCTATAGGATTTCACTCCATTTACCCCAGAGAGAGGATACACAACTGTGGCTTTACAGTGACCTTTTCATAATGCTAGGCTCTGCTTGTACTCGGTCACCAGATCAACATTACGCTACTGCCTGAGATTCCACCTAGATCAGTTTTCTACTGCTGTGTAACAAATTGTCCCAAATGTAGTAAAACAAGACACATTTATTGTCTCACAGTCTCTGGGTGCCAGGAACCCAGACACAGCTTATCTGGGTCCTCTGTTTTAGGATCTCTCATGAAGCTGCAATCAAGGTGATACCCAGGGCTGAGATCTCACCTGAAAGCTCAGCTGGAGAAATACCTGCTTCCAAGCTCACTTACATTAGTTGTCAGAAGATTCAGTTCCTCACAGGTTTATGGACTTATGGACTAAGAGCCTCGGTTCCTCCATGACTGTTTGCTAGAGGCTTCCCTTAGTTCCTTGTTATATTGTCTTCTCCAGCATAACAGTTTGCTTCATCAAACCCAACAAGAAATAGGAAGTACGCTAGCAAGATGGAAATCACAATCCTTTCTGACCTAATCATGGAAGTGACATTCTATCAGTTTTGCCAGATTATATTGGTTAAAAATAAGTTACTAGGTGTAGCCCACACTCAAGGGGAGGGGATTACACAAAGGTGTGAATACCAAGAGGTAGACATCACTGGAGCTACCATAGAGGCTGACTGCCATACCACCATCGTCAGCCCCTGGAGCACACACTTGAATGGCATCCATGTGACCTCTCTCCTGAGATAATTGGCAGGCAGATTAATTGGTGGGAGATGGGAAAGAGATCTCTAGCATCATAGCTTTCTCCTTCCTTAGTCACAAGGCCTTGCTGGGAAAACCGGCCAAGTTGTACACAAAGAAGCAAAAACTTGTGGCCCTAGCCCTCCCTGTATGGTGGAGGGTGTGATTCATTCTTCTTTATTTATGACAACTAGCTCTTCAAGCACACTTCAAATACCTGGGAACCTATTCATATCCATGCCTTAGGTAAGAAGAAAATTACTTTTCCCTGTCAAACTGCTTTGGCCTGGACAACAGTCCCAGCCTCTCATTAGTATGGGAAACCTTCCAGTACCTTCATTTTTGTGGCCACTGCTCTCTTCTATTTCCTCTTATGTGTGAGTCCCTAAGGTTTTCAAAAGAATTAAGATATTCTAGAGTCCTTGGTGGTTCACCCATCCTTCTATTCATTACTTATTAAGCTCCTATTATGTGCAGGCAGATATTGTGCTAATTCCTATGGTGATTTAAAGATGCATGAGACATAGACACTTTATTTAGTCAAACATTCAACAATGTTTGAACATCTACTCTGTCCGAGATGCTAAGGATTAATAAAAGGAGTAGCCCATTTTTAAAACAGCACAACAAACTCTTGATCCCACTGGGTTTAACACCTTTTTACTGAGATCTTCATGGCACAACTTCTTGAACATTCTTTTTGTATTCATTCTCTTTGCTTTTTTTCAACTGTCTCTCAGCACATAGATGAATTGTGTGCTGGACTTTCCAATTGAACTTTCAAGCCAAGTTTTCATGCTAATTTCTCTTACCAGATTACTTATGAACTTGATGTTGCCAAAACCAACAGTCAGTTCTCTTTCTCATTTGATGCATCAGCAGCACCCAACATAGTTGACCACACTCTCCTTCTTAAACACTTTCTTCACTTGACTTTCGCCATGTCATCCCCTCCTAATTTTCCTCCTGCCTGCCACCACTCCTGCTCAATTTCCTTAGCTAACTCCTCTTCCTCTGTTCAATCTCTAAATGACATGTCTGTCCCAGGATTCAGTTCTGAGACTTTTCCTTTTATCCATAAACACTTTCACTCTAGCTTACTTCTTCTAGTCCTGTGGCTTTAAAAATTATCATATGATTCTCATTCCCAAATTGACATCCCTAGGACTGTAGCAGAGGGAACATAATTATCCTAAAGTGGCCCAGGAGTTTAAGAAGCTGGCCAAGAAGAGGGCTGCCCCTCTTCCCAACATGAAGGACCATGCCCGATATAGCTCCCTTGGAATGGGTGGATTTCTCTCATAAGGAGACAGAAGCTATTTCCTTGAGCCCCAAGGACTCCAGGTGCTGGAGTCTAGGTTTTTCATACAACTCTTGTGAACAGCAGGCACACCAATCAAGACTGTCTCACACCAACAGCCTCCTTGCTCTTCCATTGATAAAACTGCTTTCTTGCGCTTACACGGTAAAAAAAAAAATATATATATATATATATATATATACATATATATATAATAAAATAAGCTAGTGTTTCTACACTGGAATGCAGACTCACACTGTGGACTCATCCATTTCCTGACAACTTACACGCAGTGTAAGATAGGAGTAAGATAGGAGTTGAAATAATGTATCTATTCTTTTTTTGACCAGTGGCCTTTGTGAGTTTTCCTAATACAACATGTTATTTGGCCCATGCTATGCTATACTGAGGAATTCTTCATAAACTCTGATGCCAATTGGTGGTGCCCCAGATGGGCCTCACCTTACACAGCATGCCCTAACCTTCGCTGAGCATGTGGACAATCCAGTTGTCCCAGCATAACATGTTTAAAAGACTATCCTTTCCCCCACTGAATTTACATTTATCGAAATAAATTGACCATATGAATTTAGACCATTAACTCACACATAGGCAAAAATTCCCTCAAAATGGATCATAGACCTAAATATAAGGACTAAAACAATTCACCACTTAGAAGAAAACATAGATAAAAATCTTCATGACCTTGGGTGAGGCAAAAACCCAAATTTTTCTGGTAAAAGGGAACAAAATGAAAAATTGAACTTCATCAAAATTAAAAATGTTTGCACTTCAACAGACATAATTAAGAGAATGCAAAGGTAAATCACAGACTAAGAAAAAATATTTTCAAATCATGTATCTGATAAATGACTTGTTTCTAGAATATGAAATACTCTCATAGCTCAACAATAAGATAAATAACTCAATTTAAAAATGGGAAAAATATTTGAATAGACATTTCACCAAAAAGGTGCAGGAATGGACAAGAAGCACATTGAAATTTGTTCAACATCATTAGTCAGCAGGGAAATGCAAATCAAAACCACAATGAGATACCACTTCTTACCCACTAGAACAGCTATAATAAAAGAGACAGACAATAACAATTGCAGGATGTGAAGAAACAATGATGTAAAAAAGCTGAAATGCTTTGCTGATGGTACATGCAGCCATTGTGGAAAATAGTTTGGTAGTTTCTTAAAAAGTTAAAGATAAATTTGCCATATGATCGAATAATTTCATTCCCAGCTACCTACCAAAGAGAAAAAAAACCACATATATCCACACAAACACTTGTATATGAATATTCACGGCAGCTTTATCCATAATAGTTCAAAAAGTGGAAACACTCCAAATATCCAACTGGTGGATGAATAAACAAATGAGGTTTGTCCATATAATTTGATAGTATTTGGCACCTATACAGATAGGCGAAATACTGATGCATTCTACCTTGAAAGTATGTTATGCTAAGTAAAAGAAGCCAGATACAAAATACCGCATATCGTATGATTACATTTATATGATGTCCAGAAAAGGCAAATCTGTGGAGTCAGAAAGTCAATTAGGGGTTGCCTGGAGCTGAGGAGTAGGAATACGGAGTGGCAGGTAATGGGCGTGCAGGGTCTTTTGGGAGACAGAAATGTTCCAAAACAGGATTGTGACGATGGGTACAAAAGTCCACAATTTTACTAAAAATAATTAAACATTTAAACAGGTGAATGTTATGACATGTAAATTATATCTTAGTAAAGCTGTTTAAAAATGAAAGAAAGGTGATATTGTGGCCCTTATTGGCCTTATCCCTTGTTTTATTTCTCACTTTCTTTAGGGTTCATATCTATTGGTTCCACTCAGAGACTCCAAATTCTATTGGCTCTTTGGTGAAGACAATTCCCAGAGGGACACTGGCTGAAAAATACCAGCCTCCAGCTCTCCCAGTAGCAGAGCGAACGAGTACTCCAGTACTACAGGCAATGGGGGATCAGTAAGGCACACTCCAGCATTCACAATAGCAGCCAAAGGTGTTTGATGCACCTGGGTGACCTCAGATAGTGCTCCATGAGTCTGAGCAAGAACAAGAGCCTGTAGCTAGCACAGACAGCATCAGAAAACAAGCTGCTACACTTGGTTCATAGGGTCAGCCTTTCCTAAGCAAGCGTGTTAGACTCACTGGTAGCCAGGTTCCAAGTGGGAACAGGAGAATGTCTACAACTGCGGCAAGGGATGGACCCAGAATAGAGTGTCAAACCCAATCATTGATAGAACATTACTCCCAACAACTGCAGAAAACATTTTTTTCAAATGCATATGACATTTCACCAATATTGACCATATGCTGGACCATAAAACCAGTCTCAATAAATATCCAAGAATCAAAAACATACAGAGTATATGTTCTGGCCACAACAGTATTAAATTAGAAATCAATAACAATAAGATATCTAGAAAATCCCCAATTTTAGAAAATAAACATTCTTCTGAATAACAATTGGGTCAAAGAAAAAAATCACAAGGAAAACTTAAAAATATCTTTACTTGAATTATGATAACCCAAAACATCAAAATTTGGGATGCAGCTAACATTGTGCTTAGAGAGAAATTTACAGCTTTAAATGCTTGTAGCCAAAATGAGGAAAGGGGTAAAATCAATTATCTAAGCTTTTACCATCAGAACCTTGAAAAATAAGTGTAAATTAAACCCAAAGTATTAATAAATAAATGGAAGCCAATAATAAAAAGAAAAGAAACTCATAAAATAAACAAAGGGACAAACAATAGAGAAAATCAACAATTTTTCTGTACTCCATGAACAAAACTTAATTTCAGTTTGATTGTATATTTAGATATGTATCTAGATATCTAGTCTTAGGGTGGCCTTGAATCTCCCAATTTTCTAATAACAGCTAAAGATCAATCTTGAGCTCTCCCTACTCTCTGGCTGCTTCTCTCCCAAGCTAGCAGCAGGCAACCTGCCCAGACTCTGTTTTTACAAGCATCTGAAAAGAGCCAAAAGAAAGGAAATGTAAATCTTTTTCTTTACGGTCACCAGCTCACAGCCTTTAGAGTTTGTTTTACAGCCTCAAGGTGTTCCAGAGAAGCTCCCAGACAGACAGCAGGGGGGGAAACTCCAGGCCTTTGTTTCCTGCCCAAAACCACATCTCAGGGGCAAGAATCACATCCCCTGTGATAGGCCTGACTACGTCTCAGAGATAATCAAGTCTCCAGGAACAGAAGAAACAGGAAAGGTGGACAACTAGAGGTCTTGTGACTGCCTGCTAATTACTTCACAGCAATTACCATTTTTCTCTTTGTCCTCATAAAAGCAGCAAGCCACCCGGCCTCACTGCTGGCATCTCCCTTCTCTTTCTCTGGGATGCCTCGTCGTCTCTCTGCTCTCTTCCCCATCCCCTTCTCTCTCTCTCTCTCTCTTTCTCTCTCTCTCTCTCTCTCTCTCTCATTCTGTCTGTCCTTCTAAAGGATAAAATTAATTTTACTTATATATCTTAACCTCTGTGTGAGAAATCTTTCTCTACCCGTGCCATGAACAGCTACTAGCTTTCCACACTAACATCTAGAATCACAAAGGTCTTAGAAGAAAAAAGTAAGAGACTACAGGAATAAAACGGGAATTCTGTGGAGATAAAAATCAGAAAGTGGTGCCTCTGGGGTAGATTGGGAGGGTTACAGGGAATTTACTGGAAACAGGCAGTGTGAACTAAAATAAAATCTTAAGGCTCCCCACCACCCGCTAACTGAATGGACCCCTCCTGGCCAAGGAGATATCCTAAAATTAAATTGCCTGTCATGAAGAGAGAGGTCAGACATGCCTCATCATGCCCAATCTCCCTTCTTGGAGATATTCTTTGTAACTCATTAACAGACCTAAGGTTATGCAAGATAAACCAGCAGGTCTTCAATTTACACAACAAATATACGTCTAGTCGCTTTTCTCTGATTAACTGACTTCCTTAATCAAGCATTTAGAGAAAGCTTCATGTCTTTAACCAATTACAAGTCAAAGAATCTTTAAACCCACCTATAACCTGTAAGGCCCCCCCCCCACTTTGGAGATGGCCCACCTTTTCGGGCCAAACCAATGTATGCCTCCCATGTATCAATTAATGACTTTACCTGTAACCCCTGTCTCCCTGAAATGTATAAAACCAAACTGTAACTCAACCACAGTGACTCCACTTGCTAAGGCTTCTTGGGTGTGGCTCCAGGTCATGGTCCTCAAATTTGGATCAGAATCAACCTCTTAAAATTATTTTACAGAGTTTGGCCTCTTTTCCATTGACAGCAAGAAAGAAATTTCTGGGGTGACAAAAATGATCTACATCTTCTTTTGGGCAGTACTTACATGGGTGTACATAACTGTTAAGTAAAGCATTAACTTGACAATTGATTAAACTAAACACTTTTAGATTTGGGCAATGTAGTGGACCCCCCGAAGGTAGTAGGTTATGATGTTAGATTAGAAATATATTGAGATTTGCGGGTTAACACCTAACTAGACAAGAGAATCAAAGCAATCACGCGCTGACTTTAAAGTAGATTGCCTCTACTCTGCCTTCAGGGCTGTCCTAAATTAAAATTTAGCGGTCGCTTCATTTGGGAAGAATATACTCATGTACTTTGTACTAGTGGCTAAGGATGGAAAACAAAGTGATCAAGCTGAAACGGATTGTTTCTTATAACTGATTGTTTACACTTTCCAGCTGCCTTGCCTATGGTTGAAGTTTTACTGTGCTTGCTTAACTGGGGAAAGAATGGTCCTTAACCTAACTAATGCTACCTGCTTCTGTAAACCTGCTTGCTTAAAGATTATAATCAGTCGCTCATAAGGGGAGTAGGTGGTCCGAGGCAGGTCCCGGACCCCACGGTTATGGAATGTATGATGTAATTTGTCCCACTTCCCGTCTTTGTCCCACTTCCCCATGCCTCATGTCACGTAGCCCATTTTACAATAGTATAAGACCCCCTCGCTTTTTCAGCTAACCACCATTCTCTGTACCTGTACTCTGACAGGACAGGGGTGGTCGCTGGCTAGCTAATAAAGATTCATAATTCGGCTCAATTTGGTCTTTAAGTGGTCATTTCTCGCACTCCATATACTATAACAGGCAATTTGATGCATGCAAATTACACCTCAAATTTTAAAAGTAGAAGAAAGTGTCTTGAGCTTATGGCAGGACACTTGGGCACCTCTGGGCCACAGGCTCCAGAAGCATCCAGGGCATCTTCAGTTCAGAAATGTGCTAAGAGTGATTTTGCAGCCAAAGTATGGGGTGGGTGCAAATGTCCACGAGAAAGGCCACTGCAGCACACAACTACAAAGCCCCACTCTTGTGATCTCGGACATATAACTAGACAGCATCCCTTCAAAGATACTGTTCCTCCAGGAACCCAGAGCTCTCCAAGAAGAAATCAAAATTGAGGTTTTGGATATCTCGGGTGGGAAAGAAAATCACTTCATGTAAAATTGTTGCAAGATGGCATCAACATTTCAAATGACACTCAGAGAGAGGAGACAACAGGTTAAAGTGGATTTTCCCTCCAGACCTGTTTATTGCACAAGTTCTTATCGCACAAGGCCAAAGTTCACATTATACCTGGGGATCGTTCCCAGGCTACTGTAAATTTCACAGATTGTGGATCCCAGACAGCTATGAGCTGACAGGTGTCCTGCTGAGGCTAAAACCACAAGTTTAATCACACTGTGGCCTTGAAGCTGCCTTTCTCTTCCTGTGCCTGGGAGAAATGAGTGATATAACTTAAAGGTCACAGTTCTCTTGGGAGAAGAGATCCTGGAGGAGGAGCGAGTGGTAAATATGCAATAGGAGTTCAAGGTGATAAGGCTCAGCCCAATGACAACAGCACATAAAGTGCCAGTTCTGCCTGTGGGGATATAAGGCAACAGGCTCCCACACTCTTTTGTCTGGCTCTCAACAATCTAACAGGTTAGAGATTTCTCATTTTCTTTCAACTACTCCTGGGGGTGGGAGGGCATGCAGTTTTTGCAAAAGTAGAGTGAAGAGAACAACAGATATTTTTGTAAGCCTGTTCACGTTTGACCTCTTTTTAGCCGTCTGCAGGGTCACGCTATAATCAGATCTTCTCTCCAGTATCTTCCGGTTCCTGGCGAGTGTTTCTTGGTACCTTGGATCGGCCATGGCGGGGTGGAGCTGCCTTGTGACAGGAGCCGGAGGGTTTCTGGGTCACAGGATCATCCGCTTGTTGGTGGAGGAGAAGGATCTGCAGGAGATCAGGGCCCTGGACAAGGTCTTCAGACCGGAAGTGAAGGAGGAATTTTCTAGTAAGTGAACTGGAGTCATGGGTGTGTGGCTCCATCTTCAAACCTGCATGGGTGTGTGGAGGGGGTCCTTGTCTAGCAAATTACAGAAAGCTGTAGCCAAATCAAGACTAATCCTTCATTGTCATAGTACAGAGTGCGAGAAATGACCACTTAAAGACCGAAGTGAGCCGAATTATGAGTCTTTATTAGCTGGCCAGCGACCACCCCCGCCCTGTCAGAGTACAGGTACAGAGAATGGTGGTTAGCTGAAAAAGCGAGGGGGTTTTTTACTATTCTAAGACGGGCTACGTGACATGAGGTACGGGGAAGTGGGACAAAGACGGGAAGTGAGACAAATTACATCATACATTCCATAACCGTGGGGTCCGGGACCTGCCTCGGACCACCTACTCCCCTTATGAGTGACTGATTATAATCTTTAAGCAAGCAGGTTTACAGAAGCAGGTAGCATTAGTTAGGTTACGGACCATTCTTTCCCCAGTTAAGCAAGCACAGTAAAACTTCAACCACAGGCAAGGCAGCTGGAAAGTTTAAACAATCAGTTATAAGAAACAATCCATTTCGGCTTGATCACTCTGTTTTCTATCCTTAGCCACTAGTACAAAGTACATGAGTGCATTCTTCCCAAACGAAGGTACGGCACTAAATTTTAACTTAGGACAGCCCTGAAGGCAGAATAGAGGCAATCTACTTAAAGTCAGCGCATGATTTCTTTGATTCTCTTGTCTAGTTAAGTGTTAACCCACAAATCTCAATATATTTCTAATCTAACATCATAACCTACTACATTTGGGGGACCACTACATTATGAAGAATCATCAGAAAGGAATTACGGATGGCACAGTACAAAAGACATTGGACTGGGCGTCAGGAGACTAGATTCTGGTCCTGACCCAGAACTAGAGAGGGTGGTGGCAGGCCAGA
>RJWJ010020130.1:0-29440 GCA_004363605.1 Indri indri | reverse complement strand
AGAGTCAATTGAGAGCCCTAGAAGATGGCTTTGCTCCCCATCTTAAGGAAAAAAAGATGTTCTGGATTACAATTTAAATGTAGGGCAACGGGAAGAGACTTACTCTAAGGGCAATTTCAAGCAAACCTGTCATCGATCTTTCCCATGTAGTCTCTATGGCAGCAACAGACAACGCTATTGAACAGACACCCTGGTGACAAAGTTCCCTTAGAGATAATTTGCTTTCTGTCGTGAGACCTGGGTTTAATAAACCACTGAACAACCTGAGTATTTCAGGCTGCCTGAAGAACAACCTGCGGTTCAGACCCTATTGCCCTTGTCTGTAGCATTGCTTGAAAGAGAAAATAAACTTGTGTTTGTTTAACCTGGTTTCACCCAGGTCTACCGTCTTCTGAACAACAGTTTTAAAGCCCTGTAAAATAACCTAGAAAGAACTATCTGCCTAGGGCCAGATGAGTATTAAAGATCATAAAGTTAATTTTCATTATTTTTTTGTGACACAGTGCACAATGAATGTGGGAAAACTTTTCTTGGGCTGGTAAAACTTTGTAATTTTATTTATTCGCATGGTAAGCATATAATTCTGAAAACACGATGTGTCGGGGAGAAGGAAATAAAACAAAGGATGTGTTTGGACGTGGTTTTGTCTCAAATTTGTTTCTTAAATTGCTGTCTTTAATTTATGCAAGATCTCTCTGTGTCTCCCTTAATACAAGATTTAGAATTCTTTCCTCTGGGAACTTATAACCTGAGATAATTTTAAGATAATTCTACAAGGTATTGTGAAGATGAATGGCGGGGCTAGAGACAGGAAAGTAATATCATACGTTATTTTTTAACACTTCCATGTAGTTTTATCAAAGCATCATAATAAGTAATATTTCTTTTATAATGAGAAAAAACTTATTAAAACAAGCAAGTGCAGCTGTCTTTAGAAATAATTAGAATAAAGAAGACATGAACAGAAATGGACCAAAAGCCCCAGAGGAAAAACTGCAAATATACCGAGTCGAGTGATGAGCATGCTGGGGTGCTTAGAAGTTTATTAAGCATCTACAACATACTACTGGGTGCTGTTGGAAGAGGGCGTTTATTATCTCAATTAATCTGCACAATTCTGAGGAGCATTATTATCCCAGTTTTTCAGTTGAGAAAAATGAAATCCAGAGAAGTAAACTAAAATGTCCAACGTCAATGTAGTTATTAAGGAATAGAGTGGCGTTTTAAGTTCAGCTCTTACTACAAAGCCTACAGTCCTCCTGCCATGCCATCCCATGGTGCTGGAGGGTGTAAGAAAGGAAGAAAATTAGAAGCAAAAAAACATAACTCACATTGAAGAGGTTTTCCTTAAATTTGCCATTAGATCTTTGGTTATAATTAAATAGTATTTTTATTTTTGCTTTCTAATTTTACTTGTCACAATAGTTTTTTCTAATATTGAGAAATTCATGTTCATACTAATGTTTCTGAAAGCAGAAGAAAGATAATGCATAAAAAATAACTTGAAGTTGAAATCAGAGAAGATTCCTTTACCCCTTAGTAACTAAAATGACTGGAAGACAATATTAATTATGAATTGGAAAGGGAAGCCCATGATACATAATTTAGCAAGCAGAAGAGGTTTCTACAACACAAATAGCAATATTGCCCATGCCAGAAAAAAAAGTTTTAATTTTTTTGTGTAGCCGAGTCTCAACCCTTAGGTAATTGCAGGATCATGCTTTGCTTGATTCATCCCCTTATACCAGAACTTACAAGATTTCTAAGAGGGGAAATCAGAGTGGAATTTCCTAGCTCATGCACTTATCACAATAGAATGCCATTGCCAAGGTCCAGTTAAAATCCCTAATGTCTCTCCCTGCCCTGCACACCAGCTACATCTTTGCTTTCTGATACACAGTGTCACCTTTAAAGTCATACAATCCAAGCTTTCCCAAACTCCCTGACATGCTCACAATTTCTGCCACATTCATGTACCACCAGGTGGCCTGAATTCTTGCCCCAGTGTTTGTTAGACATGTGATTTGGGAATGTGTCTGGGTTCCAGACTACTATCTATAAAATGGGGATCATAATAATAGCACCCCAATTTCATAAATTTTGGGGGAAGGTCAAATGTAAAAATACCTGTGAAACATTTACAACTGTTGTGGCACATAGTAAGCAGCTAATAAATATTAGCTGTAATTATCTTTTTTATTATTATTATATTCAGGATCATTCTCATATTCGATAGTCACTTAATATTTCTTTTATTTTTATTTATTTATTTATTTTTATTTATTTATTTTTTTTTTGAGACAGCGTCTCACTGTGTTGCCTGGGCTAGAGTGCCATGGCATCATCCTAGCTCACAGCAACCTCAAACTCCTGGGCTCAAGCAATCCTTCTGCCTCAGCCTCCCAAGTAGCTGGGACTACAGGCATGTGCCACCATGCCCGGCTAATTTTTTCTATATATTTTTAGTTGTCCGATTAATTTCTTTCTGTTTTTAGTAGAGACGGGGTCTCGTTCTTGCTCAGGCTGGTTTCGAACTCCTGAGCTCAAACAATCAGCCTACCTTGGCCGCCCAGAGTGCTAGGATTACAGGCGTGAGCCACCGCGCCCAGCCAGTCACTTAATATTTTGAACTTGCTCAAAGTTCATAATTAAAGTAGCTGAATAAAGAAAACTTTATATTGCAATGATAAATGGAAACTAGTATCCACTTGCCATAAATAGCGGTAATTATAAAAATAAATATGATAAAAACATATCTAAAATGTTGCATTCTAGCTAGGTACAGTTGTCTGCCAGGATTCTGAATGCAGGGCCTGCTTTTTCTTTGGTAAAGGGGATTACTCAGGGTTTCAAAAGTGTTCAGACAAGCTAGGATCAAACTGAGTTTCCCCTTTATATAAGAAGTATAAGAGAACTACGTTGCTCAATGTTATTTAGTGTCTGGGTACTGTATACTGTTCAAGATTGGAGAAGTGCCAATCTTATACTTGGTGAGACACACATCTATTTCAACCCTGATCACATGATCAAGTTTCTTTTACAACATTGTGAACAAGCAAGCCATTAACCCATGCTGGACAAATTCCACTACTTCCAATTCATGATCTTCCAAAGCTGTCCAGTACATTCACACGGCATGGATCTTACACTGCCTCAATTTGTCTTCTTCCCATCCAACCAAAGAATTTCCAGAAATCAGGACTCAGGTCTTATGCATCTTTCTGTCCCCTTATCATTTCATACAGTCCTTTATGTACCAACAGGCATATAGTAAATATGTTGATTATTGGAATAAAATTGTCTTGAAATTTAGTCTTGAAATTTTAGAGATATTGATGATACTTCTTGGGACCCTGATTTCTGAGCTTTTTTGGTGGGTGAGTGGAGGTCAGAGTTTCCTTAAGATTCTGAAGCAAATTATAACATTCTCCCCTCAAGCTGTAACTATGCATACTCTTTTGGAAAACGTACGGGTTTTCTAAAACCTCTCCACATCACAAAAATGCAAAGAGAAATCATTGTTCTTGGATAAAGAGAGATGTTACCAAAAATTTTAGTCGTGAAGGTGTATAAGCTGTGTTTACTGTTTTCTATAAAGCTCAGTGAAGTGCTGAAGTGTTCTATGGGCTGAAGTTAATACTTGGCTACTCTCTTCCCAGGGAAGTTAGTTTTCTGCTCTCTGTACCTTCAGATCTATTTTGCACAGGAGAAATTTCCATGATCAACACAAGTCCTTGTAGCCATCCTCCTCTTTTCTCTCAACTGTTAAACTCAACTATTTTCTCCCTAGATAGCAAAGAAAGCTATCTCTTTTCAAGGAAGAGTCTCTATTCTTTTCAGGCAAACCATCTAAAAAGAACTGTGAAGTCACACAGGTAATGGGTTCCAATAAATAATTCTCATGATGACAGAACATTTAAGGACTTGATACATGGATCCTCTCCTACTTAATAGCCCAAATCTGCAAGGACCTTTTCCTAATTCCAAGGGGAAGTTGATGACAGAAAAAGAGAAGAGCTCAAGAAAGGAACCAGAACCTCTTATTATTAAAAGTGTCTTGGTAGAGATGTAATTTAGATACGACAGTGATAAAAGCAGTTTTATCAGGATATGAGGGGAGGGGTTTGAAGAGAACAGACCATTGTGAACCTGACCTACCTAAAGCAAAGAACAGGATAATATTTGAACATAGTTGTACTATATACGTACGAAGGAGTTATTTTTTGGAAAATCCTCTTCTAATAATCAGCATACCACATTTCTTAGAAAATCAGGTAAATGAGGCTTTTGTATAAAGGATAAACCCAAAAGAATGATGACAGGAGTATATTAATTCTGAAAACACTGATAACCTCACACAACAAAACAAATACACTGCAGTTGTTTCTGAAGAATCTACAATAGCAAATTATTCAAACTGGATCTCTATAATCATTTTAAAAATTAGATTGGTTAATATTATCCCTAACAAAGCATACTTTGTTGCTTTGTTGATGTGTCCAATATTTCAGATTAAGTGATGCAGAACTGTTAGACATGGTTTGCATTGGGTAAATGACAAAAAACTTATTAGAAGCTTTCATTCAAGTGTGTGTGTCTACATGTGTGTGCCTAGGAGTGAGAGTGTGTGTATCCATGTGTGTGTACCTAGGAGTGGGTGTGTATTGGGGGGTGTATATGAGTTGGCTCCAAAATTAAGGAGTAGAATGATTTTTAACACTTACGAGTTAGAGTGATATATGAGAAAACTGATGTTAATAGAAAATTCATTTTTTTAAAATTAGGGAACCTGAATAATAAGTGTTTTAGCGTAGTGGTCAAACAGCAGAGGGAAACAAAGTTGAAAAGAATAAAAACATCAGGGGGTCTGCATAATTAATCAGAAATCCTACAAAGTATGCCATAAATTAGAGCTGCAATTATACTACTGTGCTTGGAAAATAGGAAGCTGGACATTTTATATAAGCATTCAGGTTTATTTCTTAATATCTACCTGTAGAATAACGTAAAGCGTACTTTAGGAAATGTGGCCAAGAGAGTTAATGCTTTCATTGCTGCTATTTACAACCTAATTTGCAAATTTTTACAGCATCTTAATAGTCACACTGCAGTTAAGTATAAGAAAGAAATATCGTTCCATTCTTGAAGTTCATATCAGCAAAGAAAACTTTAAAAGTTACCGGAAAATAAAGTTTTTGCAGATCTAAAGTTTGCCATGAACAATATTCCTTTTATGAAATTAAATATAAAATTTATTTCTAAAATATAAGTTGTTTCTTTGTAATTTTCAACTCTGGTCCTCTCTATAAACAATATACTTTAAGGTATCCCTTGATACTGAATTATTTACTCTAAAACTTCTGGAATTTCACTTGTTGTTTTTATGTTATGTTATGTGTAAAGATTTATACTGTTTGAAAAAAATGTTCTGTGAATATAAATTACAATGTGCTAGGTTCCTTGCCAGCTTCTGTTATACCACAGAATTAATTCCAGGTCATTCACTAGCATCACTCTTCTGATAAAAGGGCATTTAAAAAGGTATATTTATATATATACATTAATACACACACACACGCAGCTCAACACAGGGTTCAACTGCGTGGGTCCACTTATACACGAATTTTCTTCCACCTCTGCCACCTGTGAGATAGCAAGACCGACCCCTCCTCTTCGCCTCGTCCTCAGCCTCCTCAATATAAAGATGATGAGGATGAAGATCTTTATGATGATCCACTTCCATTTAATTAATAGCAAACATATTTTCTCATCCTTACGATTTTCTTATTAACATTTTCTTTTCTCTAGCTTACTTTATTGTAAGAATACAGTGTAGAATACAGATAACATACAAAATATGTGTGACTTTATGTTACCAGTAAGGCCTCCAGTCAACAGTAGGCTATTAGCAGTTAAGTTTTGTGGTGTCAAAGATTACACACAGATTTTTGACTGCATGGAAGGTTGGCACCCCTAATTCCCACAGTGTCAAGGGTCAAGTGTACATGTATGCATATACATATATTTAATGCACTATGCGGGGGAACCGTCTGGTCACAACCTGCTTTTGAGTACTGACACCCATCCAACCATTCTCTGACCATCCCATGTGGCCTCTCAGACAAGCCCCAAATTATTAGCTTTTAAAAATGTTAATCTTCCTCATTTTTGTAGCCTTCCTGAACAATAAAATAAGGAAACACAAAATCTTCCATTCTTGGTCTGCTGTAAGTTCTAGCTTATCCATAATCAGTTCACAGGTATTTCTTGAGCGCTTGCTATATGAAAGGCTCTGTCATAACCACTGCAGGAGATTCAAAAGGAAAGAAGCAACATCACTCTGCTCACAGTTTTCCTGTGGAGTGGACATCTATCGCATTGCCTGTCCAGCATCCATTCCTTTTTGTCTAGTAATAATAATCCCAATCTTCCTTTAGGAAACCATGTCTCCCCACTCTCAGACCACATATTTTGGGTGGCTGTAACATTGTCCTCTGGTTATCAGAGTTGGCTACCACATACAGTTCATGTGACTCAGGCATGACCAATAAGAAAAGCTTCACATGCTCTTGGTTCAAGTGATTGGTTCAGGGGTGAGCATGTGACCTAGTTTGGGCCAATTGGGGTAAATGGATATATTTTTCTGCTGGGTTACTAAAATGGTAGATGATCTTCTAGGGGTTACCTCTCATTACACCAGGGAATAGCTTACCTGAGAATGAAACCAAAAGAAATCAAATCTTGATGATATTCCCCTAGGACATAGACCAATAGACCAAATCCTAGAATTTTCAGGTACATTAGCCAGCAGATTCCCTTTGAAGGATAATGAAAATGTACAACACGATCATGGTGATCGTTGCAAAACTTGGTAAATTTACTAAAAAATTACTGAGTTGTACACTTAAAGTGGGTGAATTTTATTACATGTAAATTATACCTCAGTAAAGTTGTTAAAAAATCTCTTGTAAGCCAGTTTGAGTTGGATTTCTGTCATCTGCCACCCAAAGAGTTGTGACAAATACCCAGTCTCACTGGTGAGATAGTGCATACAAAGGAAATAATGTCTGTGTGCCAATAGATGATGCATCAAATGGGTGAAATACTAAACGAAGGGCATCAGTGTGGCTGTTTATACTGATTATAACTGCCCACCTCCTTGTCTGCCTCCTCACTAGACTATAAGCTCATGCAGTATATTCCTTTTCCTCCGTGTTTTCAAAACCTAGCACAGTAATGACTCAGAGAGGCTGCAAACAAGTTTGTTCCGTGGTGGTGTTGGTGGCAGGGAACTGTTCCTGTGGGAAGTGGGCTGTGGAAAGACAGTACGTTCAAAATTACCTTGATTGTATGAGACACACGGGTAAGTATATGGCTTCCCTTTTAGTGGCTGATTACAAAAAGTTTTTTTCTGCCTTATAACAATTATTCAGAATTCAGGCTTTTTAGTGCTATTTCTGTTTTTCAGAAAATTCAGGGAAAAAAGTATTTGAGACAAGGAAGCCTGGGCTGTCAAGTTTATCAACCAAACTGGGAAAACCCCCAGATAACTGCCAAGTTCTTCACCTCATTTTGTCCATGGGGCGACAGGGTCTTTGGAGGGATCATACCCTGTAGACATTGAGGTTGGCCCGTCCACATTTTTTCCTCAAGGCTGATGCACTCCTTTCGCTGTTTAGGAATACATTCCAATGTATACAATGATAGATTCTGAGACTTAATCTTACTTTTGAGGAGGGAGAAAAAAGCACATTGTGATCAGCATCCGAGAAACTTAAAAAGTGGTTTTCTTGTGAGGAGAAATATGTACATGCCCACAGATTCGGTGCTCAGTTCAGCTGCTGACAAACCATTTTTGGAACATTCTCGAGATTAGCACAGAAAACAGCAAATGCAATCTCAGCTTATTTGTTCTAGCTGATACCATCTGAACAGAAGCCCAAAGGCAAGGGCTTTGAGATAAGGCAGACTTCCCTAACTTTCAGCTGAAAATGGTCATGGTTCAAAGACAGATGACCCACCCCACTTTTAACAGACACAATATGAAGTACAAAAGGCAAGACAACTTTGTAATTTTCCTTTTAAGTGAAATCTCAATGAAAATCATTGTCACTTTTTTTTTTTTTTTAAATAAACTCCCCTGCAGTAGGCATTAAAAACAAAATGCCTTTCCTTCCAGACAAGGACTTTTAGAATGTGTCCACATACACATCAGGTTCAAATGAATTTACCACTTACTTACTCATCATGGGCATGGCATACAGTTTCCTTCTCTGAAAAATGATGTGGCTGAACTTTGTATTTTCTGGCTTTAAAAGTCCATGATTGTGTTACCAGTCAACATAGTCAAAGACTCAGACATTTTGCAAAAGGAAAAACAATCTGGCGGATTGAAACAATCTGTCTGTGTAGAGAAGATGCAACACCTTTTATTTTGTACAGTTGAAACTCAATTGCAAGAATGGAAAAACAAGCACCACATGTACTCACCATCAAATTGGTATTAACTGATCAACACATAAGTGCACATATAAGAATAACGTCTATTGGATGTTGGGCAGGGGGGAGGAGGGAGGGGAGAGGAGGGGACGGGTATTTACATACACAAAGAGTGCAATGTGCACCATCCAAGGGATGGACACGCTTGAAACTTGGACTTGGCGGGGAGTGGGGAAGCAAGGGCAACATACGTAACCTAAACATCTGTACCCCCGTAATACGCTGAAAAAAAAAATTTAGTTGTTCATAGGAAACCTATCTCCCCCCAAAAAACCCAAACATGTCCGACTGGGAATTACACCAGCTGTCAATGGTAAGAAAAGAAAATTAACTGGAAAATTGAGATTCCCAAGCAATTAACAAGTGAAATTTATTTTTAAAATGTTTATATTAATGGGTTTAATCCCTCCTTCCCTTCTTCTTCCCTCCCTCCTTCTTTTCATCCCATATTTATTCAATGCCTGGTAGTGATTACTGCCCATAGTAGTCTCTCGGTCAATAAAGATGAATAGGAAATAGTCCCTTCCTTCAGGAAATTCACAGTCTGGTAAAAAATGAAACCCCATCACCATCACCACCAATAAATAAGAGACAGATAAAACAGTGTGGTTAAGTGAAATGATATATATATATTATATTTGTAGAGTATCCTGAAAACATGGCAGAGATCTTGGGTGGGGATAAAGCAAGGAAGGTTGGGTGGGGATGAAGCAAGGAGATGAACCAATTCTTAAAGGATATGGAGGACTTAGACACATACTGAGGACAACATGTGGAAACATGGCATATCATTGTCAGAGCATTAACTATGACACAGAAAGGGGGCTGGAGGACTGAGCAAGGGACCAGGTGACAAAGAGCTTTGTAAGTCATGTAAGAAGCAAAGACTTTATCCTGAGGCTAAGGATTTATGGCTTGGGAGCAGTATCATCAGATTTGCATTTTTGAAGGATCATGCTGGTGAGTGAGTGAGGAAAATGAATTTGAGTATGAGATGGAACCAATGAAGCTAGGCAGAAAAGCTCCCGCAAGGGTCCAGACATACGCTATCCAAGAGATAGCTTGCTAAGTACATGGGGCCATTTAAACTTAAATTAAAATTAAATAAAATTAAAATTTCAATTCCTCAGTTGCAATTGGTCACGTTTCAAGTGCTCAATAGCCACATATGGCAAGTGGCTACTGTACTCAACAGTACAGATACACAGTATTTCCACACCACAAAAAGAGCTATTGTGTGCTGCTAGATCAGACAAGAGGAAGCCTGAACTGGGGAACAGTGCTAGGATGACCACAGAATGGCACAAATTAGGAGGGAAGGTGAGGAGGAGAGTTAGGTACTGATTGGATGGATTTGTAAAGGGGGGGGTGGTGAAGAAAGATTCAGACACGCTTGACTGCAATGAGACAAAGAATGTGGGAAGAATTTTTGTATGATGGTGATGATCAGATGAATTTAAGTTTATAGACTCCAAGGGCATGCAGATCGAAAATGATGCCTAAAATAATGCCTTAATTCTATAATTGCATTTCGTAAATATGGCACACTAGAATCGAATCACAAAACACTGGTATTGGGAAGGACCAATCGTTCCATTTACAGATCAGAAAACACAGTAAGATCTCTGTTTCATTCACTGCTGCATCCTCAGCCCCTCCAATAGGGCCCGATGTGTAGAGAAACATAACTAAACTCATTGTGAATGAGTGGATGAATGTGGCCCAGACAGGTGATGTGAAGCAGCACAAAAGGGGGAATAATCACTGTTTTTGGAGTGAGAAAGGTGGTTAATTTTCCAGTTGTGCCAGTTGAATTATAGATAAATCGTTTTCTAAACCTTGGTTTCCTTATCTATACCTAAAGCACTGTGTCTTTCTGGGGATTAAAAAAATTAATTTACAAATAAGTTCTTTGAAAACTATGAAGTGCTACCCTTGCCTAAGACTGGTGTTTATTATTAATAGCCACGGTTATCTAGTTTCTTACTCAAAGTTTGGTTTTGGATCAGCAGCACTGTTACAAGTGGGAGCTTGCAAGAAATGCAGAGCCCCGGGCCCCAGCCCAGAACTCCTGCATCAGAATCTGCATTTTATTAAGATTCCTAGGTGATTTGTACGCTCCTTAAAGTCCAGAGAAACACTGAACTACTTATTAGCAGACTGGAATTTCACCTCAAGTCCTTCAATTCTTAGAGGACAATGAATGGAAGAGCCAACACAATTACTAAGCAATTTGGTGGGAAATCAGATTTACTCACATTGGGTGTTCATAATTAATTGATGGCCCTATAAAATTGCTAGATCCTAGTCTAATTTTCTTATGTATATCTAGTCTTGGTGGTGGCTAAATTTCTCCAATGAGATTGCTGATTATTTTGGATGAAGGTAGAGATAACATGCTAATTGCTTTTCCTGATGATATAAAATTGAGAAGAAAAGCTCACATATTGTGTATCAGTCAGGATCTGAATATAACAATGAATGATATTTGACAAGGATAGATATAAATGTCCCTATAAGACTCAAATACATTAACAGTGCAAATATGGTGTTTCATTCATTAAACAGATATGTAAGAAGGCAATGTACCGAAGGTATAATAGTGAACAAAACTGATGAGTTCCCCGCCCTCGTGAAACTCAGATTCTATTGGAAAAGACCATTTATTCTGTGTATGATCATTCTTTCATTGACTAATTCAACAAACATTTCCTGAGCATCCACTGTGGGCCCTAGACTCTTCTGGGCTTTGGATATACAGCAGTAAGTAAGACAATGTCACTGCTCTCCAGGAGCTCACATCTCAGTGAGAGGGGAGAGATAATAATAAAGTTCAGTACTGTGTGCTAAGCAGAAAATATGGACACTCTTATGATGGAAAGGGGGTACTTGAGAGGATAGTGTATTTCTTTAGGTTACTCACAGAAGATCTCTCTTTGAGGAGGTATTATTTGAGCTAAGATCCAGTTGATAAGAAGTAGCCATGATGCAAAGAACAGGGAATGAGAGAGAATATCAAGTGCAAATGCCCTAAGGAAATAGTGGGATTCGTGTGTTCCTAGAACAGAAAGAGAGCCAGTGGGAGGGGTGGGGGGCAAGAGATGAGTTTGGTTGCTGAGGCCTGGGCTAGGTCATGTAGTAAGAAATTTAGATTGTACTACTAGGCCAATTTGAAGCCAAATAATCATATGAATAAATGAGAAATTACATCATAATAGCTGCAGTAAAGGAGAAGTCCATGGTATTATAAGAGTCTATAATAAGGGGAATTGAGTCTAAGTAAGTGATGATATAAGTGGAGAGTGAAGCAAAAGGAAGAGTTAACTATGTTGCAAAAACAGAAGGCAAATGAGTGCATTCCAGGCAAAGGAAGAGATATGCTCACATTGGGGACAGACATGGCATAGACAGAGAAACAGTGAGAACATTAATTACTAAGTTTTAGGCGACTTTAAACTCAGTCTGATTCGATGGGATGATGAGACAGCCATAACTGTGAACATACTCCTAGGCTGCATTAATAGATATACGGCATCCCGAACGAGGGAGGGGATAGCCCCACGCTACTCTGTGCTGATCGAACTGCAGCTAGAGCTGCAGACACCACCATTCGAGAGGAATGTTGAAGAAATAAACACCAAGAGAGCAGCCGAGGACACTGGATGATTCATAGGAACAGAAGGATGGGACTCAAAGCCACTTCACACGAAGATGAAAGAATGGGGCTCAACATTCGTTTTTGTTTTATGTTGTTGTTGTCTTTGACTACCTAGCTGCCTAGCATCCATTTTCTCCTTTTTATAGCACGCATATTTTCTGTTGAGGATAGCTGTTCCCAGTGGATTCAATACAGTGGAACCGTCCTCAGGAGCCCTCCCTTTCCCTGTCTTCTGTGAACAAACCTATAACAGCTCTACGTAACTGCTTTCTCCTAGAATAGCAGGACAAAGAACCTGAGTATGGCTGGAGTTTAACTCTGCAGGGGCAGCCTGATCAAACTATTCCTGCAAAGAAACAGCTTCTGCATTTCTTGTTTCCTATCCCCAGACAGCCACCTTAGATCCACTTAGTTTCAAAACTGCTTCTTCCACGGGTTTTCTAAGTCCCTCATATCCTTCCAATAAAATTCCTGTTTGCTTGAGTTAGCTAGAGTTATTTCTGTTAATTGCATCCAAAGAACGCTGACACATTTAGCCTGGTGAACAAAGGAAGGACTTGGGTGAACCTGAGTACAGGAGAGCTGCTGCCTTCAAATATCTGGAAGGCTGTCACAGAAAAGAAAGCTGGGATTTCTCCTGCACTGTACCAAGACGCTGGCTAAAAACCGAACGAGTCTATCAGGGGATAAACATTTTAATACATAAAAATTCCTTAAGGGGTATAATACTCCATGAAAGTTTCTGTTATTTTACTGGACGTCTTTTGGGCAGAAGAGATCTAGATAAGTTACACTTTTCTTGGAGGGAACTCAAGAATCAGATGGGATTGACCTAAATAATTTTTAAGGTCCAGAGATTCGACAAGTCTTGAGGTTCAAATGACATCTTTCATATAACTTAAAATTTCAAATGTAATTTTCTTTGACATGGTTTTGCAAGTATATTTTCCCCAAGCTTAAATAGACTTTGATGAAGAAAAAAAGGCAATGGATTTTTATAAAATGTACCATTGAAAGCTATAATACAAACCTTTCAAGTATCAAATGGATTGCAAAAGTTATGACATGTCTTCTAGACCAATTCCTCTTTATAAAATGTTTTCAGAAGTTTTTCTGTGCAAATGGCTTTGTTTTACCCTCAAAGTATGGCGCTGTGGCTAAACTGCAGTCTGGTCATTTTATTCTCTCCAGGTCCTGTTTAACATTTAAGAGAAGAATAATAGCCTTTGTTTCCCCAGCCATTAAGCAGTGTTCCTGTGCACCACGGAAAGGATGGCTGCTTTCTAATGACAAGGTGGTTTGGTTCAGAGGTAAGCACGTTCTCTCTAGAAGGAATTGAATAACATTTTATATAATAGGCTCTGAGACAAATAAGTATTATTTTTATTTTTATGTAAGGTATGCTCTCAAGGTTTGTCATTTGCTATATGGAGATAGTCCTGTAGTTGCTTAAAAGTACTATGAAAGACACTGCCCATTATATTATTAAATATCCATTGTCTAAAGATCTGTATCAGTTATCTATTACCACATAACATATAAGCCCAAATTCATTTGTATTGCTTATGAGTCCAGGGGTCAGCTAGGTGTTGGCTAGGGTGACAGGGGTTAATAGGCCATATGTCTCCTCCTAGCTCGATAGGCCTCCTTTTCATGTTTGCATGGTAGTGACAAGGTTTTAAAAGCAGCAAGGGGCAAGCCCCAATGTGCAAGCACTTTCTAAAACATTTGCTTAAATCAGTTTTACTAACACTTCATTGGCCAAAGCAAGTGCCCTGGCCAAGTCTAGAGGCAAAGTGAGAAGGCACTACAAAAAAGCACATGGACACAGGCAGGTGTGAAAAACAGTGGCCATTACTGCAATCAGTCTGTTACTGGATTCAAGTAACTAATTTATAATTTAACATCAGGAGAAAGTTGTCTCTCTTCAGAATTTTTTTTCATATAGTGAACTTTAGTAGCTTCCTGATTTCCCTTTTGGCTTAGGATTCTAGGAAGCTCAAAATACTAATATTATTAGCTAAATCATTATTCATGTCTGCTTTCCTCCTCTTCTGCATGGTCTAAATGTTCTATCTTAACAAATTTATTGTATATAACTTCTATTATAAGCTGCCTCAAGCATCTTGCTTTTGTTTGGGGGAGAGATAGTATATTAACAAAAAATAAATACTTAAATTTACCTAACGTATGACTCTTGTGCACGCAGTACCTACAGACACTTGAAGTATTTGTGAAGAAGAGAGAGAGAGAAGCTCTGCCTTTTAAAGGGGCATTAGTCTTTATTACCTATTACATTCTCCTGGTTCTATTGTGAACTAAAGTGACAACTGTACATCTCAACAAAAGTTTTTCGGGGAATTATCTCAAACCAGTTTTCACTAGGGATGTAGCCTTTTACAATCCCCACAGGTTCAAAAAGAGAAATATTTTAAAATTCACAACCCATCCCTAACAAGGTGACAAATGTTAAGAAAATTCAGCTGAAAATGAAGTTCTTCATTTCATTTTGGAATATTTTCTTCTAAAGATATAATGACACAGATTTTCAAAGGACTTTGAAGATAGAGCTGCAGTGTTTCATGCCCACATGATTGAGTCCAGGAAATATTACCTGAGTCCTGGCAGTTGAATTTGAAATGCTGACTTGAAATGTTTTCATTGAAGTTGTACCAATGTTAAATAGAACTAGAGAATTATTTAAGCTGTTTTTAACATTTTCTTATAAATTTCCTCTCAACTGACAGCAAACTCTCATACCTAGTGAGACAAGGACTTCATAGGTGCTGAAAGTCTTTGGGGAAATTTACCTCTGGAGTAAACCAGAGGGTTTCTACAGATCCCAAATTGTTTCTGATAATGAGTTGAAGATGTCTTTTTGATAAATCGGTCACTTACAAATTAGCAAGAGTTCAAATATAAATGATCAGCTTTCTCAATTAAATGTGAGATGGACGAGGTATTCAGTCTAATGGTAAGGAAATGATTTCTATTAAAATAATAATTAGATCATACACACCAGTCTAAAACCAAAGTTTAGGTCCTCAATGATTTTCATACCATATGTTGATAGGTATAAATGTGAAAAGGGCTATAAAAATTATGATTAATCTGAAGAATTCACAAACATCTGTGTAGACCTAAGGACTTTCTGGTCCTGTCATATTGAAATACAATTTGGTATTCACATTTTTAAAGAGTTTTTCACAGGCACTGTATGGATACCATAAACTGAGGATATAGTGCCTTCTGAAAACTTGCTTGGAAAATATTATCTGACTCTTTGTTTTTAATATATTTTCTCCTAGAAGCTAATTTCCTTGACCTAAAAGGACTTCAAAGGACTATATTCTTTTCTTGATGTCAAGATATTGCGGTAGTTTCCTGTAATGATATTTATTCCTGTGCACAAAAGAATAGTTTATAGCTAACCTTAAGTGCTATGTATTTTACTCAGGAAAAGGCTCTGACATAGATGCTACAAGCTTTGGTTTCAATTTCCGTCTCTGTTGCTCTCATTATATATGTGTCTTTATCTGTATGTATGTGGATACCCAAAATGACTGCTGACCCTTTTGTTCCCTTGGGCACAATTTTTGTCAAACAAGTTATTTGGGCAAGATAACTAGTCAAGGGCATGGCTATTTCATCTTTCTGCCCAGTGGCTCTGGAGTTGTGGAAAAATCTAGAAGTTCATAAAACCTAAGCTCCCTAGATTGAGTTTTAGTTTCCCACTTTAGTCATGGAATACCCATAATATCCCTCCCTACCCTCTCCACAAATACACACCTTATTTATGGTGCATGGCACCTCTTAGGTGTTGCCTTTTTTATGAAGACATCTCGGCTTCCCGCAGCTAGAAGTCTTTTTGCCTCCCCTGCATTCTTGCAGCCTGTGATTCTATGCTCCTTAAGGGAATTCTTGCTTTCTATGTTGTATTATAATGCTTACATTTTATATGCTCCTTGAGGTAGACCTTATATCTGTCTTCTTTTTATCACTCACAGTTGTACTAGGAGAGCAATGACAGGGATAATTAAAAAAATGCAGATTGTTTATGCTAAAGTTTAAAAGAAGCACACTGTAAAGACAGCAAGGAGGGTGCTAGTCTGGCTGCCATAAGAATTCAATAGTCTAAGCTATGCCAGTGAGTTTCTGTGGTCCAATATCCAGGCCTCATCCCTGAAGGTTCAGAAACTATCTTGCCTGGGTCACAAAGTCATCAGATTGACTACTTAGAAATATAAAAACTCATGAGAAACTAGCATATAAAATGGGATACTCACTTATTAATGTACCGTGAGAAATAAAATTGCCATTCAGCCAGCTTAACTGGCACGCTCTTTCCCCATAAACCACTAGTTCTCAACTGGAGGCAGTACTACTTTTTGCAGTGTGTTGGGGATGCGTGGAGGTTTTCTGTTTGTCACAATGACTAGGAATTCCTAAGCCTAGAGATGTTACAGTATTGTATGTGGTACAGTCGCACACACAAAAGAAACACCCATTCAAGATGCAATCGCAGCCCATTCAAGAAATACTGACATTAGAAATCCATTAGACAAACCAAAATATCATCAAGAGATTGGTGAGTATGGAATCAAGTTTAAAGAGATGAGGGTTAGATAATCTTGAGATTGATTTCATACAGATCATTCTGAGATCGAATCAAAGATCTCTGCCCTCTAGAAGAAAACACTCCTTAGTATTGACAGTGCCTCATATAAGTAACATCTCAGAATGCATCCCAACATAATACAGGCCATATATGACAAGCCCACAGCTAACATCACACTCAGTGGTGAAAAGTTGACAGTTTTTCTTATAAGATCAGGAACAAGACAAAGATGTGTACTCTTGCCACTTCTATCCAACATGGTACTGGAAGTCCTAGCCAGAGGAATGAGGCACAAAAAGAAATAAAAGGCATCCGAACTGGAAAGAAAGACGTTAAATTGTCTTGTTTGCAGATGACATGATCTTAAATGTACAGAAAACACTAAAGGCCACCAAAAAAACTGCTAGAACTAATAAACAAATTTAGCAAAGTTGCAGGATAAAAAATGAATATAGAAAAATCAGTTGCATTTCTATATACTATCAATGAACTATCTTAAAAAAATCAACAAAACAATCTCTTTTGCAACAATTTACAATAGCATCAAAAAGAATAAAGTACTCAGTAGTAAATTTAACCAAGGAGGTGAAGATCTGTACGTTGAAAACTATAAAATATTGATGAAAGAAATTAAAGAACACACAAATAAATAGAAAGATACTGTGTGTTCAGGAATTAGAAGGATTAATATTATTAAAATGTTCATACTACTTAAAGTGATCTGCAGATTCAGTGCAGTATCTATCAAAATTTCTATGGCATTTTCCACAGAACTAGGAAAAATAATCCTAGAATTCATATGGAACCAGAGAAGACTTCAAATAGCCAAAGCAATCTTGAGCAATATGAACAAAGCTGGAGGCCTCAGACTACCTGACTTCAAACTACACTGCAAACCTACAGTAATCAAACTAGTGTGACATTGGCAGTAAAACACACACATACATCAATGCAACAAAACAGAAAGCCCAGAAATAAACTCACGCATATATGGTCAACTACTCTTTAACAAGGGCACCAAGAATACACAATGGGGAAAGAATAGTCTCTTTAATAAATGGTTTTGGGAAAACTGGATATCCACATGTAAAATAATGAAACTGGACCTTTGTCTTACATCGTACACAGAAATTAACTTAAAATTGATTAAAGACTTAAATGTAAGATCTGAAACTGTAAAACTTCTAGAAGAAAACATAAGGCTAAAGCTCCCTGACATTGTTCTTGGCAATGATTTGTTGGATATGCCACCAAAAGCACACACAATAAAATCAAAAATAAGTAAGTGGGACTACATCAAACTAAAAAGTTTCTGCACAATAAAGGAAAGAACCAACAGAGTGAAAAGGCAGCCTACAGAATGGGGAAATAAATTTGCAAACCATATATCTGATGAAGGGTTAATAGCCAAAATATATAGGAAACACACAACCCAATACCAAAAAAAAAAACAAAAAACAAATAACCTGAGTTATTTGGGCGAAGAACCTGAATAGACACTTTCCCTCATGACAACCTAAATAGACACTTTTCCAAAGAAGACATACAAATGGCCAAAGGTATATGAAAAGGTGTTTAATATCACTAATCATCAGACAAGTGCAAGTCAAAACCACAATGAGATATCTGTTCACACATATTAGAATGCCTACTATGAAAACACAAGAGATAACAGGTGTTGGCCAGGGTATAAAAAAAGGGAGCCCTTACACACTGTTTGTAGAATGTAAATTGGTGTAGCCATTATGGAAAACAATATGGAGTTTCCTTGAAAATATAAAAAAGATAACTACCAAATAATCTAGCAATCCAACTTCTGGGTATATATCCACAGGAAATGAAATCAGTATGTTGAAGAGATATCTGCACTCCCATACTCATTAAAGCATTATTAACAATAGCCAAATTATGGAAACAACCTAACTATCCATAGGTAGATAAAAAGAGAAAGAATTTGTGGTGAATATGTACAGTGGAGTATTACCCAGACATAAAAAAGAAAGAAATCCTGCCGTTTGTGTAACACGGGTTAACCTCGTGCTAAGTGAAATAAACTAGGCACAGAATTACAAATACTTGTATGATCTCACATTTATCTGGAATCCAAAAAAGTAGAGCTCATAGAAACGGAGAGTAGAATGGTGGTTGCTAGGGGCTGGGGAGGTGAGGGAACGGGGAGATGTTGGCTAAAGAGTATAAAATTTCAATGATAAGAAGAACAAGGTCTTAGGATCTAATTTACAACCTGGGTGGTGATGGATATGTTAATTACTTTGATTGTGGTAATCATTACACAATGTGTATGTCTATGAAATCATCATATTGCACACCTTGGATATATTCCATCTTTATTTGAATCTACTAAATAAACTAACATAAAAGATAAAATCACTATCATTTGCCTATTAAAAAATAAAGAAGTAATATCTCTGTCATTTATTAACTTAGATACAGGTAGATACTGCCTCTTTGATTTTTTATTTGCAGCTATCTTCCATTTTTAAATATTTTTATTGTGATAAAATGTATGACAAAAATTTCTATTTTCACCATTTTTAAGTGTATAATTCAGTGGCATTAAGCACATTCACACTGTTATGCAATTATCACCACCATCCATGTTCAGAACTTTTTCATCACCCCTAATTGAAACTCTGTACCCATTTAAATAGTAACTGCCCGCTACTCCCTCCCCCAAGTCCCTGGCAGCCACTATTCTACTTTCTGTTTCTATGACTTTGGCTATTCTAGGTACTTCATATAAGCAGAATCATGCAATATTTGTCATTTTATGTCTGTTTTATTTCATTAGCATGACATTCTCAAGGCTCACCCATGTGGTGGCCTTTCACTCATTCCTCTTTAAGGCTGGAAAACATTCCATTGTATGTCTATACCACGGTTTGTTTATCCGTTCTTCTGTCAATAAATATTTGGGTTGTTTCCACCTTTTGATTATTGTGAATAATGCTGCTGTGAACACGGATATACAAATATCTATTTGAGTCCTTGCTTTCAATTCTTTTGAGTAATCCCTAGAAGTGGAATTGCTGAATCATATAGTAGTTCTATTTTTAATTTTTTGAGGACGTGCCATACTATTTCAATAGTGGCTGTATCATTTTACATTCCCCCCAGCAGTACACAAGCATTCCAATTTCTTCACTATATCTTCCATTTTGAACCATTCCTTCTTGTACAGAAGGTTGTGCCCAGTATCCATTAGCCTTATATCTAAGAATAGCCATTTTAAAAGCTACTCCTCTTTCAGTATCAGCAATGAGATTTTGGTAGGCTCCACTGCTAAATATTGGAGGGAAGCACAGGACCCAGGCTTAAACTGATCACAGCAGTCAATTTCTTCTGGCCATAGCAATTAGTTAGGGATAATTATATGACCCAATCTGAGTCAATGAGCTACAGTGAGACTTTTCTTGGACTTTCTGGAAAATGATTCTCACTCTATCCTTCTGGAAGTGAATATCTGAAGATTTAATGTCTGGAGCTGCAGCAGCCATTTTTTGGTAATGAGGGGGAAGCCTGTCTGAGAACAGAGTCAACAAGGTGTACAAGAGAGCTGAGTTTGTGCAAATTTTGTTACTTGAAATCAGAACAGGCGTAATAAACTCCACCTGACTGACACATGCAAACACCATTCACTTTGCTGCTAGCTCAGTCATGATAATAAATAAGATTTAGGTGCCTTTTAGCTTTGAGCCTAGGGGGATATTTTATCTCTAAGGCTGACTTTGCATCTAAATCTTACTCATTATGTATGACTTTTAAAGTTCAACTCTTAGATTTTGGTGAGCACCTGGCTGTCTCTTCTGCCTACTATTTTTTAATGGTCCATTTAACTTTGGAATGTTTTATAAGACTTTTCATGGCAGGTTTGTCTTCTTGATGATTTCTGCTTTAGCTAATATTAAAATGAGGCTGCACCACTGGAGAACCTAGCTGCTGTTATCTGCCACACAGCCCTTCAAATATTCTAGGTGATTAGAGGGGGGAGTGGGACTATAAACATTAGTTTTACAATCTACTTAATTCTGACAGTCAGTAAAGTATAGTAAAAGAAAATGATCTAAAGAACAAAAGTCAAGATTTTAAATGCCTAAACAAAATTGTCCAGAGACAGAAGCTCAAAATTAGTACTAATAGGATAGAAAACTCCATACGGTACTGTTGTAATTATTCACTAGTCCTAGGTGGCATGACTAAGGCTATTATTACATTGCAAGATGAGACACCCTGAAGCTATAGATTTTTGCTATCCATCCTTGGCATAAAAAGTTCTGACTCTAATACAAGAATCACCCTTCTCCCCAGTGAAAAGAGGAGGATGGAGTCAGGCATTGTTGGCTCTATTGATTCGGATGACACATGTTCTTTGAACCACCTAGAGGGATTCTCTGTAGACTGAACGGAATCCAAAGGTCAGAGAAAAAAACTGATAAATATAATTGCAATTTCCTTGCAGCACCATATTTGATGACAAGACATTTGACACGATGACAATTTAATATGTGGAAAGAGGGAGAAAGACCAGACATACTGTCCATTTGTAGTAATTGATCTTCTGCAAGGTCCCAATGGGCACTGGAAGACAACTCTCATAAATAGTTTCTTCCTGTAACCCAAAGGGAGAAGGTGAAAGACCTTGTTCATTTTGGTGACATTTCTTCTTTCTCTCCTGAAGACAGGCTGACATAATGACATCAAGCAGGAGGATCAGACGTTGCTGGGTGATGTCTAGGCAATCAAGATAAGGTTTCTGAATGAAAACTCAATCTCCCTTAGGTCAGGTTTATGAAGCTGCAATTATCTTGTGTGACGTCCAAATAAATCTCCATTTTGGAAAGAAGTATGCATGTTTTAGAAAAGCAAATTTGGGAATGAGTGATTCAGAAATCCTCCATTTACTGTGTAGTATGAAAACTATGCTCTGATTCCTAAGTTATCAATTTAATTTAGAAGTACTTATTTCCTAGATAATTGCCTCTAAAAATTTTATCTAGATTCTTAGCATGGTACTTGGGACATGATGTAGCCACTAAATAATATTTGAATGAATCAATCAATGAATTAGTGACTCAATTCATCAATGAATCCCTTTAGGTAGTCAGAGACCATGTGTCATCCAAATCAATAGGTCTAATAAAGCTTGACTGTTTTCTCCTCCTTTCACTGAGTGGAAAGACAGTTTGTATATTGGAGTCAGAACTTTTTATGCCTAGGATGGATAGCAAAGACCTTGGTAGATGAATAGATCATTCAATATACTACTCTGGAGTTCTGAGAGAACTAGAAATACAAACTCGGACTTCCCTCACATTTAGATAGGTTGTAAGGCTATGGACTAGATGAAGACACCTAGGAAGAAGGAACAACTGGCGAAGAGGCCCAAGCACTGGGCCCTGCGTAAGTGGGAAACCCGGAGGTTTAGAGGTCGTAGAGAGAAGGATCCAATAGACATACTGAGAAGTGGCTGGCATGGGGAGGGGGAGGTTTAGAAAAAAACCTAGGGGACTACGGGGTCCTAGATATCTAACAAAACAAGGATTTCAGAAGGGAGGAGTTATCCACCCCTATGTCAAATGCTACTGAGAGGCAAAGTTGAAGAATGAGAGCTGGTCATTAGATTTGACAATCCCCAGATAATTAACCTCAACAAGAGTGGCTTCAGGATAGTGGTGGGAAAAGCTGCTGGTTAGGGCAGCTTGGCAGATGATGGTGCCATTCAAAGAAATGGGGTGTACTGTGGGGACATGTTTGAGGGAAGGGCAAGATGGAGAGATCAAATCTGGATATTTTGAGTTTGAGATCAAGTGAGATGCTTGACATAGTGGATGGAGTTTATGTTCTTTTGAAGTCTAAGAAGTCTTCAGATGAATTCTGGTTTTGCCACCTACTCATCCTGTATGCCTGTGCAGGATTAAGTTAGTTTATATTGATGAGATTCAGTTGCTTTAAGTGAAAATGAGCAAAACAATAATGAGCTGGATTGTTTGGGGGGAGATTTAGGCAAGGTACAGTATAGGTACCTATACTGTAGTACCTAGCACACATTAGGTACTCAATAAATGCTAGCTGTTGCTGCAAGCACATTGGTGAAGATGCCCCAAATACAGCTGCTTGGAAATTCCCATAGTTACGATTACAGTTCTAATTAGAATTCTAGAGATTTAATGTGGTTGATGTGAACTGTAGTAGGTTAAATAGCAATTCTAAAGAAGACACTGAATCGTTTAAAATTAATTAATAAATATTTGTCGTGAATTGAAAAAATCATACAATGTCATATGATTGAGCCATTAAAAATGAAAATATGAAAAGAAAATGTTATATCCTTCAATATGGCATGGTATCTACCATATATTGTAAATCAAAAAAAAATAAATGCTGGCGTGGATGCGGAGAGATAGGAACACTCATACACTGCTAGTGGGACTGAAAACTAGTGCAACCTCTGTGGAAAACAATATGGAAATACCTTAAAGAGACACAAGTAGATCTACCATTTGATCCAGCAATCCCATTACTGGGCATCTACCCAAAAGAACAAAAGTCACTCTATGAAAAAGACACCTGCACCCAAATGTTTATAGCGGCACAATTCACAATTGCAAAGACGTGGAAACAACCCAAGTGTCCATCAATACATGAGTGGATTAATAAAATATGGTATATGTATACCACGGAGTACTATTCAGCTTTAAGAAACAATGGTGATATAGCACCTCTTGTATACTCCTGGACAGAGCTGGAACGCATTCTACTAAGTGAAGTATCCCAAGAATGGAAAAACAAGCACCACATGTACTCACCATCAAATTGGTATTAACTGAACAACACATAAGTGTACATATAAGAATAACATCTATTGGGTGTCGGGCAGGGGGGAGGGGGAGGGGCGAGGGGGAGGAGGGGACGGATATATGCATACACAAAGAGTGCAATGCGCACCATCCGAGGGACGGACACGCTTGAAACTGGGACTTGGGGGGAAGAGGGGGCAAGGGCAACATACATAACCTGAACATCTGTACCCCTATAATAACAAACAATTAAAAAAAAATAAAAAAGTCAAGTTATCAAACAGTAGGTATGATATAATCCCATTTTTGTAAAAATGTGTATAGATCTAAAAAAAAAAAAAAAGCATAGAACAAAACCTCTACAGTGCTTTACCATTTATAAAGCACTTTCCCATCTAATGAAATCTCACCAGAACACCATAGGTATTTATTATTAAGTCTATTTTAAAGATAAGAAATTAAGTGACTTGCTCAAGGCCACATAGATGGCAAAGGTGGGCCTCTGATTCCATCCCGCAAATCTAGTCCTTTTTATGGTACTGCAGTTGCCTCGAGTTGCAAGAGAGTTTAGATCTAAGAGTTCAAAATGCATGGGAAACTGTGAGTCCAGACCATCTACATCCTAAACTCCATGTCGCTAAGGATTTCGATAAGTTGCTTTTGGAGAAGGTAGTTCTTATGCTCATCCTCTTTCTTCCTCCATTTGTGAGCATTTCTGCCCCTGCTTTAAGAAGCTCTGTACTGCACGGGCAGCAGGACTCATCACCAGCATCTGGAGCTTCAGGCCAGGGGTAGCAGCATGGCCTCTCTGTGTTGTGTGACTTTCAGAACCTCCCTGGCACCTGGGCATAGAGTTGAGAATCATCCAGGTCTGCCTGTAGCTGCTGTTCTGTCTGTAAAGTTTCCCTTTAGTTCACCCATTTGTTTAAGAGCCCCAGCCCCAGATCCATGACACCCATGGCTGGTTTGGGGGTTAAAATGCTGGCATTCCAAAACAAAACTCCTTTTTAAATAGTGCCTTGAAGGTAAAGTTACTGGAGGCAAACATTCACATATATCCCGATTTTAACACTTGTGACCAGGAATTTGGAATGCAAATATAACCAATGGAACTGTCATAGAGAGATGAGACACATTTGTTGCCTGGTATACACAGAGAAATGAATGAAACTTTCCTTTTGGGACCTTTTCATCTGGAAAGGTAAAAATACTTTTTAGAGTCACGGAGAAGTCCCTGATTTTTTTTTTTTTAACTAATTATTTTAGGCCAATTATACATGAACAAAATCTACACAGAGGTTCAGATGACTTCCTTTTTTGAAAGTAGAGGGCAGATTCATTCTTCATTATTTATCATCAATTATAAATAACAACAGCAAACACAATTCTAAGCCTTTGGTGGTTTAGGTCATATAAGGGGGTTACTGTATTTATCACCATCATACAGATGAGGAAATCAGGTTTAGAGAGATTAAATAAACCACCCAAGGCTATACAGCTACTGAGTTCATTCATCACATATTTATTTAATGTCTATTATATGCCAAATATTGTGCTAAATGCTTAAGATACGACAATGACCAAGACAGGCAAGCTCCTGTCCTCATGGAGTATATAGTCTAGAGTAGGAAGCAGACTCTAAACAAGTAATTTCAACTTCAAATGTTATTAAAGTTCATGGTCTGTAAGAACAGAGACCAGATTATTTTGGGATTCAAAAAGGGCTCCATACAGAGTTAAAACCAGTTCATCCAAGAGTGCTGAGACATCTTTTCTTCCTCCACATCCACAAGGCAATGAGAAGGGAGTTCAAACCACAGTCTAGGTGAGGAGCCACATGTTGCCATCTATGTTCTTTTCCAGTTTATGCAATGCCGTCAGGACAATGGGAGCTCATTTTGCTGAAAGAGAACCTATTCCAGCATCTCTGGCCTCACATATCGTGCATCGAGGTGGGCAAGGGACTGCATCTAGGACAGGAAACTGCCGCTCATCACAAACAGTGGTACGCCTAACTGCTGAGCACAAGATGCTTATATAACAAGCTACTGGTGTGTCGGGGGCTTCCCAAACTCATTTGGCAGGTTCAGGCCCATTGTCCAAATCTCCTTCAGCAAGAATCAATGAAGCATAGACGTACAATGACTCATTCTGGGAGGATGCAGATGCCAGACAACCTGAGTCTGCACAAAAGCTGCCAAGGTTTCATTCCCCAAACTTCACTGACTCCTGTGTCAGCACACGCCCGTGAGGCCAGGCAGCATCCCACTCCAGTGCTGGTTCACCTTCGAGAGAAAAAAGCTCTCTGGAGCAGACACATGCATTTTAATTCCTGGGATCCCTGCAATTTCAAATGCTCGACAACTCCATTAGTCATGGACTGGGTATTTAATCAGTTGGGTAACTAGGTCAGTTGAATGCAAACACCTTTGTGAAGCAAAATGTTTCAGACTTCCCCATCCCTCAAATTTTAGATATTCAAGTTATTAAGTTGTCTATTCAAATGGGATAAGGTATAAGCATTATTAAGAACTAAGATAAATACCCAAATGCTTATTAAAGGATTGCTTTTTGTTTTTCTAAGTTGGATTTGGAGAAAAAATAATCTTGCTAAAGATGATCCATCTGTTTGCCTATGTTAGTTAGGGTTTTGGGGTTGTAAGTAACTGAAACAGACTTGGTTAAATTATGCAGAAAGGGGAATTTATTGAAAGGATATGGGGTAGCTTGTAAAGTGAAGAAGCTGAGCAAACAGGGCTTGGAAAAGATAGCAACCAGTAGTAGCTCTGGGGGTCTGGAGAGTAGAATCTAAGGGGCAATATCCCCAGTGACTGCTCTAACTATGTTATACCCATAGGAAAAGTCTGACACTTGACAGAATGAGAGGGTCTGGTTGGCTTAGCCTGTGCCTTCCTGATATCATTTCATCTATAAACCCAGTAGAAATTCACCTAATTTTCCATCAACTATTTTTGGTTTGCATGACAGGGGCAAGGTCCTTTTGAAAGTGCTTGAGGCTTCTCTGCAGAGGTAGCATTTCAGCTGCGATGTGGGACAAGAGGGAGCTGGCCATTAAAGATCAGGGAGGACAGTGTTTCAGTCAGGGAAGGCAAGTACAAAGGCCCTGAGGCAGAAAAGAGTGTGATGTCATTGAGGAACTGCAAAGCTAGTGTGGCTGAAACTAAGTGAAAGAGCTGGCTAGTGGCAGATATGGTCAGAGAGATAAGTAGAGGCCTGGACATGTAGGACATTGCAGGACAGGGCAAGATGAGACTGTATTTGAAGTGAATGGGAAGCCGCTGGAGGGGCTGATTAGCTGTCTATCCTTGAGCAAGATACTTCAACATCACTGAGCCCCAGCACACTTTACTCTTTTTAAAATGTTCTTACACACAATCCCTTATCAAAATGCTCAGGAAAGTTATGTTTTGGGATTCAGGATTTCTAACATTAAGAAACATACTATAGTATAAATATTCTATTTTACATAACATCCCAAGAAAAGTCTGATGTAGTATCTCACAATCCAACATAGTATTATGTCTGTAATTAAACATGGGGTAAATAAAGACAAAGTCTATCAACAGCCTTAGTTGGATTTTTCCAACAAATGAGTTTGCTGCAAACCCGCCAAAAATAAACAAATGGGATACAGCAAAAGCATTCCTCAGAGGAAAACTAATAGCAATAAATGCTCATATCCAAAAAACAGAAAGTTTAGAAATTGACAACCTAATAAATAGAATCAGGGACTTGGAAAAGGAAGAGCAAACCAATCCCAATCCAAATAGAAGAAAAGAAATAACTAAGATCAAAGCAGAGCTAAATGAAATTGAGAACAAGAGAACTATATGGAAGATCAATAAAACCAAAAGCTGATTTTTTGAAAAGATAAACAAAATTGACACCCCTCTTGCTAGATTGACTAGAATCCAAAGGGAAAGGTCTCTAATAAACTCAATCAAAAATGAAAAAGGAGAGGTCACAACAGATGCCACGGAAATACAAAACATTATTCTTGATTACTACAAAAACCTACATGCCCAAAAACTATATAACGAGGAGGAAATGGACAAATTCCTGGAAACATACAACCTCCCTAAGTTCACTCAAGAGGTAACAGAATATCTGAATAGACCAATCTCAAGCTCAGAAATTCGAGCAGCAATCAAAAACCTCCCAAAACGTAAAAGCCCTGGACCAGATGGCTCCACTTCAGAGTTTTACCAAACATTCAAAGAAGAACTCACACCTATACTACAGAAATTATTCCACAATATTGAGAAAGATGGCATCCTTCCTAACTCATTCTATGAAGCCAATATCACCTTGATACCAAACCCAGGAAAGGACACGACAAAAAAAGAAAACTACATACCAATATCCCTCATGAATATAGATGCAAAAATCCTCAACAAAATTTTAGCAAATAGAATTCAGCAGCACATCAAAAAAATAATTCACCATGACCAGGTGGGCTTTATTCCAGGGATGCAAGGCTGGTTTAACACACGCAAATCTATAAACGCAATCCACCACATAAATAAAAGCAAGAACAAAGACCATATGATTCTTTCAATAGATGCAGAAAAAGCATTTGACAAGGTCCAACACACCTTTATGATAAAAACTCTCATCAAAATAGGCATAGACGGCTCATTCCTTAAAATCATCAAGTCCATTTATGACAAACCCACTGCCAATATCATATTGAATGGGGAAAAATTGAAACCATTCCCACTTAGAAGTGGAACCAGACAAGGCTGCCCTCTATCTCCCCTTCTATTCAACATAGTGCTCGAAATCGTCGCCACAGCAATTAGGCAAGAGAGGGGTATTAAGGGTGTCCAAATGGGGACAGATGAGATCAAACTCTCGCTCTTTGCTGATGATATGATATTATATCTAGAAAACCCCAAGGACTCATCTAAGAGACTCCTAGAACTGATAAATGAATTCAGCAAAGTCTCAGGATACAAAATGAATACACACAAATCTGTGGCATTCATATATGCCAACAACAGTCAAGCCGAAGATCAAATCAAAAACACAATTCCTTTTACAATAGCCTCAAAGAAAATTAAATATCTAGGAATATATTTAACGAAAGATGTAACAGACTTATACAGGGAGAACTATGAAACACTAAAAAAAGAAATTGTAGAAGATGTAAACAGATGGAAAAACCTACCTTGCTCATGGATTGGTAGAATCAATATCATTAAAATGTCCATACTACCTAAAGTGATGTACAGAATTAATGCAATCCCTATCAAAATCCCATTATTATTCTTTACAAATATGGAAAAAATAATTCTATGCCTTGTATGAAGCCAGAAAAGACCTCATATAGCCAAAGCAATCTTAAGTAAAAAGAGTAGACTGGGAGGTATCAGTCTACCAGACTTCAACCTGTACTACCAGGCTATAGTAACTAAAACAGCTTGGTACTGGCACAAGAACAGAGACATTGACCTCTGGAACAGGACTGAGAATCCGGAGATGAAACCATCTGCATATGGTAATCTAATCTTTGACAAAGCTGACAAAAACAAACACTGGGGAAAAGCATCTCTTTTCAATAAATGGTGCTGGGAAAACTGGATAGCTACATGCAGAAGATTAAAACTGGACCCCCACCTCTCATGTCTCACAAAAATCAATTCAAGATGGATAACAGACTTAAACCTAAGGCATGAAACCTTAAGAATTCTAAATGAAGATGTTGGGAAGACCCTTTCAGACATCGGCCTAGGCAAGGAATTCTTGAAGAAGAACCCCAAAGCAATCACTGCAGCAACAAAAATAAATAAGTGGGATCTAATCAAATTAAAAAGCTTCTGCACT